>JAIUND010000914.1:0-47720 GCA_034699125.1 Gisinianus flammeolus | reverse complement strand
CATTGTCACATTCTATAGACTAGCATTTCCTTAATCGGCTTAATTTCTGCTCTTCTCACTCTTTTCGTACAATTTTCTGCTTATCTTAATAATACCGTAATACGTAAGATTTTCCAACCACGAAATTATGTATAATTGTTTACTCCGTGCTATTCTCATGTCATGATAATACTAATGTGTGCAGGTCCTATACTCCTACATTGTATAGATACATCTAAAATTTAAACTTACTTTGGCTTCAGCAATGAATGTATTTGCACGGACAACATCAAGAGTAGAAATGCCAAAAATTCTTTTGGGATCGTAAACTCCAGCTTTCTTTAAAATTTCAGATGCAATGGGGACAGTGCTGTTCACCTATATTACAAATTATGTCATTTTTTGAGAATTCTTCGTTTTTGTTTTAGTAAATTCTATATATTTAAAAGTATGTAGGTATTTGTTTGTTTGGTTGTTTTTTGGGGCTTCTTACTGGGTTTGAGATGATCCCAACTAAAGCTTTAGGGCACACTTCGGCGATGGCAATAGCCAAATCCCGAACAATTGAAGCATTGGTGTTAAAAAGATCGTCACGGGTCATTCCTGGCTTACGTGGAACTCCAGCCGGGATAATGACGACATCAGCACCTCTCAAGGAATCCCTCAATTGCTCAGCTCCAACGAAACCCTTGACTTTGCATTTCGTTTCAATATGACTCAAGTCCGCAGCCACTCCAGGTGTGTGGACAATATCATAAAGGGACAATTCAGTAATCAACTGAGAATGTTTCAAGAGCAATGACAATGGTTGACCAATACCTCCACTGGCACCCATAACAGCAACTTTGCTGTTTTGCTATTCAAAAAAAGAGGAAAAAAAAAGAAACGCATTAATTACGACACTTGATACACAATTATTTCGATAATAACTGAATACATAAGTAAGTAATTATACCAGCCCACATATAGCAAGTACATTCGTAGATCATTTTACTTTTAAATTATCATTCACTATATTTTTGAGTATTTCTAAATGTCATTAAATAATCTACATGCATGTATTTATACTCTCATGGAATATATTTAGAATAATATGTATGCATATTCTATTAGTATTTTTAAGATGCTCTGCGAAATATGTTTTCCTGTAATAACCTCGTCCTATTTAAGATTCATGGCATGCTAGCAAACTTGTGTGTTGCCGTGCAGTGCGGCTCAAATGTCCTTGAGATCATAATGAGTTTGCCAAAAAAGAAAACTGTATTAAGTACACTCGAATCTTGAATTATTATATTTTTGGAATTCTTTTTATCGTTCTGAAAGAAAAAAATGAAACTTTGAGTAATTCGTATTATAAATGTTTGCTCCAATTAACAATATGTAAAGTCGATAACGTAGATAATAAACTCCTTTGATACGTAAGTCCGATATAATACTATTATACTACACTACACTTATTTCAGTTATTTCATCACGTACCTGATCTGAATTATTACGAAATAACTCATCTATCTATATAGGAAATATTTATATACATACTTATGTATTTGTTTAATTATTTTGTTAAAATACCTGTGTTGCAGTTGAGAAGTTCTTGGTAGCCACACATACTAGCTGGCTAGGCAAGGATTTTGGGATTCTTGAGAACATTTTTGATTAAAAATGTATTTGCAACTTTTTTGAACAAAGTTTGGAAAGAGGTTGGGTCGTCTATCTTAACCGAGCCACGTCCAAAACGAAAAGGATGAACGAAACGAGATTGAGGATTTATCTCACGAGTATGTGAGTGCCTATTCACGAATACGTGAATGCCTATATATGCATGTGTAGTCAAGTATGTACGGAGCCGTGCATATACCAAATAGTATTTTTGCCAACGCGGTCAGATCGTCGCGAAAATCTGAAAACGATCTAAATATTTTCAGGCCTCTTTAAAACTCCACGTGCAAAGTGCAAATCCAAAATATTTATATTTTAAATCCCTTGCTTTTTTCATTATAGTGACTTTTAGTTAACATTAACAACATTTATCAAAATGGGTATGGACACTAGTTGGAAGTCGTTAGAAAAAGTAATTAAACCTGTGGTTCTCAAAGCAGTGGCTCGTTTCAACTTTACTCAAATGACTGCCGTTCAGGTTTGTATATATTTGGACATTAATGTATTTTATTATTTGTTTTTTATTTCAATTAGAGTTAATAATCATAACGTTTCTATCATAATGAATTACATTATTGACTTTTGTTTTTATCAAATTTTGTTTTTATTTACAGGCAGCATGTATACCACAGTTAGTTAATTACAAAGATGTTGCCGCAGAAGCTATTACTGGGAGTGGAAAAACTTTAGCTTTTTTAGTTCCAATTTTACACATTTTAGTGGTGAGTGGAAAACCATACTTTTAAATTTCAATTAATTATATATGCATAATGCATATATGCTTTATTCTTAAAATTGATTTGATATTTTTAATTTAAGAAACGAGAAGAAGCATGGAAACCTTTGGAAGTGGGTGCCATCATTATAGCTCCAACAAGGGAACTGGCGTATCAAATTGACCAAGTTCTTGCAGAATTACTTAAAGAAATCCCATCTTTATCCAAACTACTTTTTATTGGAGGGAGCCCTATTCAAACTGATGTAGATGCATTCATGAATAAAGGGGCTAATATTATAATCGCTACTCCAGGGAGACTAGAAGATTTATTATTGAGGAGAGAAGATTCTCGGATCGCTTTAGCTGTGAAACATTTGGTATGATACGTCATTTTGATTTGTTTTGTTGTTTGTAACTTTGTAAGCTATGTATTTTGAAAATAAAGTTTCAAGTATAAAGTATATATATATATGCATACTATTGCATACATTTATTCTTTTCTTATTATTTTTTTCAAAATAGGAAGTGCTTATATTGGATGAAGCGGATTGTCTATTAAATCTGGGATTTGAAAAATCTTTGAATACTATTCTACGGATTCTACCCAAACAGAGAAGAACCGGATTATTCTCGGCTACTCAAACAACAGAAGTTTTAAAATTGATTCGTGCAGGTCTTCGAAATCCAGTGTCTGTTGTTGTGAGAGACAATGAAAATCAAGGACGTGTACCTTCTACTTTAGAAAATTGGTATTGTCTTGTAGAGCCTGAAGACAAGTTTCAATTGTTAGTGGAATTTATTCGAAGGGAAGTTGCAGCATCAAAAAAGATTTTAGTATTCTTTTCAACCTGTGCCTGTGTGGAATATTTTTCTTTAATTTTGAAGCAGTAAGTTGAGTAAAATATGCTTGTATATATGTATTCCACAACATCATAATTGTCATTGTATGTTAAAAAATATGTACACATTTATGTTCTTTTTTTAGAGTTTCAGTCGTACAAGATCTTTCCAAAGTATTATCCATTCATGGAAAGATGAAAGAAAAGAATCGTTTATCTGTTTTCAACAAATTTCGAGATTCTATTACAGGTTAGCCTGTAGTTTTGAAGTAAAGTTCAACAAAGTCCCATAACAGTTAAATAACATAATTTAAGTAATTTAACTATTATACTTTTCTCTAATTGTATATAGGAGTTTTATGTTGTACTGATGTCATGGCCCGTGGTATCGATCTGACACAGAAAATTGATTGGGTTGTTCAATTCGATCCACCATCAATCCCTGCTTCTTTTATTCATCGAGCTGGTCGTACAGCTAGAAATGGAGTTCAAGGGAAATCCATACTTTTTCTTCTTCCTTCTGAAATAGAATACGTTGACTACATCAAAGTTAATCAAAAGGTAATAACCTAATAACCAATACTAAAAGCATACATCATATTGGAATAACAACATACAGAATTTATTTTTTAGCTTCTGATTTATCCTAATTTTTTTTATTTAGGTTGATGTATCTCCAATGTCGCTAGAAGAGTTGGCGTCCCGATCTGGTATGTATGATTGGTCAGATTTTAGTAAGAAATTGCAATTGGATGACCGAAAATTTTTTGATCGAGCAATGAGAGCTTTTGTATCGTACTACAAAGCATACAGTAAATATGATTGCCATTTAATTCTTCGTCATAAAGGTATGTAATAATAATAATTAAAAGATTGTGGTACATAGAGTTTTGATATATTTTTGATTATCGTACAAAAAAACAATACACTTATTACAGAATTACAAGTTATTCAATTTGTTTTATTGTGTAGAATTAAAGCTTTCTCGCATCGCAGAATGTTTTGGACTGTTGAAATTTCCAAAAATGTCAGAATTACATGGAAAAAAGCCAGTGGATTTCAAAGAAGATGATGTTGATATTAATATCATTCCGTATTGGTAATATTTTAATTTTATAGTATTTAGATATTGCAATCATATTTTTTATTTTTTTTATCAATGAAATAATAAAAGTCAAAACACGGATTTTTATTTTTAGTGACCTTCAAAAGGAAAAGGCTAGACTTAAAAAATTAGCAATCTTCAAAGAAACTGGTAAATGGCCGGAATCTAAAGCTTCATTATTAAGAAGGAAAAGTATGAGTACTCAGGAATCTTGGTCTATATCGAAAGATAAGAAGACCAAAAAGCGAGATAAAAAATTGACAAAGAAGCGAAAGCGAAATGCTCTGACAGTAGAAGAATTTGAAGAATTGGAAAAAGATGACTCGTTAGTTCGGAAGCTCAAAAATAGAAAGGTAAGACTACTATAGAAATGCAAATTGTAAACTGAATAAAAAATATATCATGAAATCAACTGAATTTTTTTAGAGACTATTAAATCCGGTGCTAAAAGTTTAATTACTCCCTTATTTATTTACAGATCTCAAACCAAGATTTTGATGACAAAATGGGATTAAATAATGATGACGAGTAGTTCACTTTTAGTACCTTCGTAAGTCAATTTAAATTTTAAACATTGCGCGGATAAACTGTAAATATACTGAGATTTTACATTTTCATCAACAATAAAATTACATATTTGTTATAATAAGTATTATGCATATAATTTAAACTTTTTGTACGCCTGTGAAAACTATATTGAAGGATATTTTAAGGATTTCATAATTTGCTTGCTATAAGTAGGAAGGACAAAGGCAATGGCACAAGTGTAATTTTGTGAAGCTTCACTTAGGTATACTTCCCATTTTCATTCATATTTAGAATTCCATTTAACTTTATTACAGAATTTTAAGTAGACAGTACAACTGTCAGTTGTGCAAATGACATAAAATTCAAACCGAGAAAAATGATTATAGTTTCTTCTTCTGTAAAGGCGTTGAGGTTTGAGTGGATAGTTTGCAATTTTTTAAAAATTTTAAAGTGTAGAATACGGTTTTCACGAGAAGCTTGAATGCAATTAAAATGATAGTAAAGACCAGAGCCCAAACATGAAGGAGACGTCTTTCCCACCATGTCTGATGAACTCCTGGGGATTGCAAGTGCGAGAGATCGTCACGTCTTAAAACGTATTCCGTCCACCAAACTACCGTGTCCACAGCTGACATTGGACGATCTTTCGATAATTTTGATAATTCTCTTACTTTCTTTGTATACCTTTAAATTCAGAAAGAAATCATCGTTCACTTTTTGTGCAATATCACTGAATTAGATTAGTATACTTCCTTCATCAGTCCTTAGAAACCTCTTAATTATTTTAGTCGGTAATACTTGTCATTGTAGAGTATCTCTCGGATTGCTTCAGTAAAAGTACTTTGTGTAACTTCAGAGAATTCAAGGTGTTTTCCAAAACCAACAGTGCATGCTAGCAATTCGGGCATTTAGGATCTGATCCCCTCCGGCTGGCATGATTATAACAGGAACATCATGAAAGATGGCCTGTTGAAAAGACATGAGACGGCTAGACCAGTGAACCCTTTGCACCGGGGATGAGCTACAAAAATAATGGCAAAGTTACTTATCGTTACATGATAAGCCCAAACTGCCGAGTTCCATTAATTGGAGTGGTAATTAAATTACATAGTTATATACCGAGAATATCCTGTTGTTTGAACCATTTAGACATAAAAATATTTTTTGGCGAAGATTTTGGAAATTCTCCTTCCCATTTCCAAACGAATTTGATCTTGGGATGAAAACTTTTCAATGTTTCAAAAAAAATGTTCAAATAATCTGATGGCAGAGCGGAAATCTGTATAAAACTCCTATAGCTTATGTAAATAAATCCATCGGATGTAGGATCTTCCACAAAATCCTTGATTTTCTGAAAAATGTACGCAGAGAACAGAGCAAATCCGTAGATATGCAAAAGAACAAAGCTCAAAACATGTAGGTACAAGTTGAATGTATTAGTATTGAGTACTTTGTTTCATACCTGATCAGAGATCCCAGTTAATTGATTCTTTACAATGTAGACCCCCCAACAGAGACAACTGAAGGCGGAAGCGCTCGTGAAAACTCATATGTAAAGTGTATATTCGAAAAATACAAAGATTTCGTTCTTTTCTAATTCCGATAGGGTAGGTATAGATGGATCTTTGAATATCCTTTGAACGAGTTATCATAACCAGGTAAATATTTCCATTGTCTCCAGAGGTACCACGTGATATGATGATATTCTGAAAGGACTGAATCGGGGATCCAGCTCTCACATTCCCATGGAAAGGTCCACGAAGCTTCTGTTTAAAGTCCAAAAGTATCGTATTCTGTGTAAAACAAGGGAGATGGGCCGAAAGGTATGTACTTTGCTTGAAACTTGTGAGCAACAGGTATCGCACATTCCCTTGAAAAAGCGTCCGTGATGACTAGATCAAATTTTGAAGATTTGATCCAATCCTGGAATTCTACTCTCATTAAAAACTTTACAAATCCCAAGTTGACCGTCCCACAATTCTCGTGTTTGTAAAAAGTAATCGTTGTATTTGCTTTCTATTCTCTGTAAAAGGACATGTATTCCAATGTCATTCAGTTGGTCCTGTAAATCAAGCACAGACTGTGGACAATAGTGTGTAATTTTAGGATGTTTCTCCTCGGACATCATGGGTGACACGATCGTGACGTTGTGACCAGTATCCGCCAGTTTTTTTGCCAAAGGTTCAAAAGCCACCAAATGACTGTGTGATGGAAATCCGTTGAAAAATAGAATTCTTTCTCCAGAACTTGTATTTAGTGTTATTGATGTTATTAAGAATAGTCGCACGATTGCAAGTGGGTTAAGAGAATTGTACAACATTTTAATATACGTATATTAAACCTATAGAGTAAATTGTTGAATGTATAAGTTGATAATATTTTACATTGTGTTGAGATTATTTCCGGGCCAAACTCGATTTTTTAATCCAAGAATGCTACTGATTATGTATAGTTTGTCAAAACAATGACATCCATTTGTGACTCTGAGAGTAAAAAGGCATACACGAACTTTTCCACTTTCTAGTATATATATTCATACACAAGAGAACAAGGGCTAATATATATTTTACAAAAGGTTTAAACCACTACAATTAGTTAAAAAATTTGATTTAATTATTACAAAGTTGTTAAAATGTGTTGAAGGAGCGAATTATTGCATACTTTTGTAAAAATAGCCGAAAACTTTAAACTCAAATATATCTCTGAAATTATATAGATGAGCGAGTGAGCCTTTTTCTCCATCTAAGCCACATAATATAGTGGGATAAACTATATTTATTCAGGTCCCTCATACTATATATGAGTACATGTATATTACATATATATATACATATATATTAGTATAATAATATGTATTATACATATATATAAAGGTTACTGTACGATTATTTTAAGTATCTTCCTGTGCTATTGAGAGCATCTAACTAATGTCTATTTTTTAAAATTACAGTCAGAACTGAATGCGCGTTCGTGGCCTATATTCAGCCCTTAATTGCAAACGAATACAGTGACTATATATCTATATCCCTATATTTGTATTAGGGGTTAAATATTTAAAAGACAATGTATATATATAGCTCCTGTTATTTAAGTAGTTATGTTGTCAATCAATGTATAAAGTACTGCTTAAATCATTTGAAGAATATTATTTCTCACAATGAATGAATTTTGTACTATATATTATGTAGTAGTTAATATGAGCATGTCCCTCCATCACGTTCAGTTCAGTCCTTAATTTACTGCCATCGTACAAAAGATTTTTTTTTACAAAAGCTGAAACATGCGTGCCATTTTTCTGTTTGGGAACTGAAACGACAGTTTGTTATGGATTACGCATAAGCAAATGAGCTACAGTATATAGTCAAAGATATAGCAGTAATGTGCTATATTTCAAATCAAAGTATTATTTTTTATTTTATTGTTGTCAACTCGCGTTCGGAATTCCATAATTGAAGGCAAATATGATCTTTACTCTGAGGTTTATTTTCCTATATAGTGTACAATTAAGGAATCCAAACATACAATATTTGTAGTGGCACATAATGTTTTGATTCTGTTATAAAGTTGACGACTATGTACATAAATCATGTAACTGATCATATTAACCAGTATACTGCTGATTGCCTGCCTTACAATCAGTCGATATTTCTCAAATCTCGATACACATTTGCCTTTGGATAATGTACGTATAATCATAAAACAAGAATATGTAAGAGTGCAAGCATTTAACTAACTGTGTAACATTCACACTTGCAGTAAAAGTGTTGATTATTCGTTATTAATCCATATATGTTGTATAAGCACCATTCGATATGATATAATAATAATATGATTCATTCTTGAGACTCAAGCTGAATTCTTCGCAGCAGTTGGTTCAAGGACATGATTCATACAAACATATAAAGAATTAAAGTCCATGCACTATAATTTTACAATTGCAAGTTGAGAGCTTCAATGTGTATGATGTGTATTGTGTACTCCTTTCCCAGTGACGAGAGAATGATTTGATTTACATGTCATGACCCTAGTCAATTAATTAGAAATGTGAATGTGTTCGGAATGTTCCCTATTCCCTATTCATCAAAATTTTCAACACATTTAATATCATATCTTTGACTTTTAAAATGAAAACTACTGATTAATCCACATTAGTGTGGAGCACATGGAATACTCAACTTTAAACAAAAAGGTTTGAGGGGTCAATTTTTTATTTATTTATATTGATATTGTAAATATTAGAATGCAATACAATAACAATAATTATAGTTTGCTTTGTGTCAGTTACAGCACCTATACATGAACTGTGTGTGTGTGTGTGTGTGTGCGTGTGTGTGTGTGTAATCACTACCTTTTTACCTATATACAATATAAAAAGAAAGGCCCTGGGATAAAGTGATAAAGGATCTGAGGTTGAATTGTGAGCGAAAGTCAAAGTTTGGAATAGATGTGTCATATCACAGTTGTGTACATAGACTTGAACCTCATCTAAAAAAACTAACGATTTTTTCCCTATGGACTGAGCTGAGTTGTGATTGGTAACATAAATTTGGTCTAGCATGCTGAGTTCAAACTGTTAAATTGTGTGTGTATAATGTGTATTCGTTTAGAAGTGAAACTTGTTAATTCTTTGGATATTTATTTATAGTTTTTGTTGTTTATAATTCTAATGTTGACAAGAATTTTTGATTGAAGAAAGTTACTGTTTCTGCATTCACAGTTGCATAAATAATGTGAATGCTATCACATCATGCAGACAATGAGGATTTTACATGCTATAAAAGTAATATAGAGCAAATTTCAGTTTCCAGACCCACCCCATTTCTTTTTCATTACTTGAGCGGCTACTTTGTCTCCTCGTGTTTTTGTACATATACATGTATGTAGGTATTAGGTATATTTTATTATGATTTGTAATTATGCTGCCCTTGAGGATGAACAAACCAGAGTCCAGTTGATTATGTCATTTTTGATGGCAGAGAATACAAAAAGTCGGTAGAAGTCTCTCGAAACATGAAATGACATGACCATTATAATTTGAAATGCATGTCCAATTAATGTTGCTAATAGAGCGTTGTCATGATTTGCTAATCTCATTTACGTGACACATTGCTATATAGCTGAAGGTACTTGGACGTGACAAACTTGTTGATGATGATGCACATGTATCCCTTTTGTTCTGTTTAACAATGATTATTATTACAAATGCAATCAAATTAGTCTAAATTCACCGGCCACCTTCATTATCCATGTACCCACGCGTACGTATGTGGTACCTTCTCTTACCTATAGTCTATAAGTTATAGATTTAAGTATACTTACGGTACTTGTAACTCTGTATTTATGTATAAACGAGCCTTTCTCAAACAAATCATAGATATGTATGTCCTCTGTGTACTCCGAGTAATTCCCTTCGGCTCCACTTTTACCCTCTTTTGTCACAATATTTGAGTAAATTAAATGCATTTCTATTGATTCCAGTGGAAGAAATTAAATTGCTATCCTCCACTTGACATATGATTTTTAATTAATGGTCGATCATCATTCCATTTGATTTCAATTTTGAAGGGAATGAGGATTTATTAGCTACTAATATACATATAACCACGCTTTTATTCATTGTTAATGTGTCTACAATACTTGGAAGTGAACAAGTACGCATTTAAATGCAAAGAAATGTTTTATATAATTAATTTTTTAATGAAGATATTTAACATGTAGGTACACAATGATATTTACTGTGTATCTATCTATCTATATATACGGTTCTTCTTATATTTACTTGAATTTGTACAAAATTAGGTTCGTTTTTTGTTGTTGCATGCAAATGTCTTGAAACAAAGTATTCGCACAAGTTAATTGTTAATTCAGAAAATGGTTACGACAAGAATTATACAGTCAAGTTGACGTTCATCGTCTGACTCCAAAGAGATTGGAGTACTGAAAGTTGTCATGCTAGTTCTGCTTCTCCTGACTTGCATATTATTATTATTTTTTTTTTATTACCTCTTTTCATTAGTTGAATTCTTTGAATTTGCAGCGACTTCTTGATATTATGAATAATATGAATGTGACCTGTAATCAAAATCACTTGACCGATTGTATACTACTCCCAAATTATGGAATGGGCTGCTTAAAAGCAAATAATAAGTATCTAATAACAATGCTCCAGACTATACATTTGCATATACTAAAAAGGTCCTGTCTATAATTAAATAATTCACGACATTGATTTTTATGATGACATTTGAAGAAGCAAATGCAAAACCAATAGTGATTTCTTGTGCTACTTGAGACTAATTGTAAATTCAAAACATTTGTGGATTAGTGACCAATCATTGGTCATTTTCAATCTAAAATCAAGTACTTACGTGTGTGTATAACCTACTGACTGCGTATGTTGAATAGACGTTGTAACATTGGTTTAATAGAAATACGACTATAAATTAAATAATCTATTTTAGAAATGACACATTGTTTATCTTTGAAAAGCACAAGCGTTTAATGTACGTTAGTATAAATACCTAGGTAGATAAAATGGTTTACCGGTATTGCATTTCATTTGTGTATGGGGAACTATGAGAAATTGGAGAAGGAGAGATGAGGACAGAGAAATTAAAGGGTTTTCCTGTGTATTTTCCCAGTATTGCCGTTTTATGGACACTTTTTTATTTTCAGTAGTACTTGTAGTACTTATATAGGAATTGTATAAAAACAAGCTCATATACCGAGTGTGTTTGTATCATATATAGGTCTGTCTGTAAAAATGAAGAGTTTCCAAACATAGAATTCATATTACATTGTTAATGACTGCCGTAATATGTTGTGAATATTTGAAATTTGAATGCCAGCACAGACACACGCATGAACATCAACAAACAAGTTCCACAAACGACAGTCCAATCCAAAGGCACTCGTCATGAAATACAAAAGTTGATGAAAAAGTTGACAAGATGCATACACATGATTATGTAATCATTTCTCTGTGAAAAATGTGTACGAATGCATCAAATAATCTTCATTGAAGAGTGGGGAGAGAGACAGATGAGTGAACATCAAAACTGAATGAGATGTAAAGGAGACGTCAACATGGGATGTTGATTAATTTAAGCGTACGGTACGTACTCCCTTACATTCAAATACAAACATGGTCTCCTCATCAATAGTTACATTGGATATGTGCGGAATTGGGTCGTTGGGAGTAAAGAAATAAAATTCTAGGCAGTTTGCATAAAAACGCACATTGGGTTACATTTACTTTATACAGTATCTATATGTATAGTCAAGGAATAATAGCCAGAATGCATTATTCGGATACTCATTTTACTCTGTGTTGCTTGTTGAATCTTCTTCGTCGCATAATCATGGTCAGTCGCAATAACCGCGATGAAAACTTTGTTGGTGGTATAGCAAACTTGTACATTTGATAAATTACATATACATCTGTATTTAGTGTATGCACATGTGAAATTCTTTTTCACACCATCATACTCGTGCAGGTGTACAAATGCAAACCAGAGTGTATAATCTAATGACATTTTCTTCAGTGTATAGATTCAGATAGTTGTAATCTTCATAAGTATACGTGAAAAGTCGGCACCAATTCCAAACAAATGAATATATTCATTTCATATATATATGAAATATGAAATGGATAGTTTAGGATAAACTGTTTAGCCATCCTTCTAATTACGATGTATTATCAGTATTATGTCAGCTCCCACACAACGAGCATGAAAATGAACACCGTCTCTATATACAAAGTGACAGCTATTTGAAAAGAGTTGCTCGAAATATGCCAAAGAGTAATCAATTATGAATTACTGTATTTACATTTTGAACAACTCTGATGTGTATTATATACTAGTAACCTTTTTAATAGGGATTTTATGGTTAACCTCAATATAAGTCAAACGATTTGTCTTTGTTGTTGTGCTTGAGTTCTAAAAAGCATGAATTAGCGTGGCTTGTTGATATTTCTCAAAGTTTTGTTCATAATTTGATTTTGTGTGTGTTCATTTACTCTTATTCGCAGATATCGTAAATACAGAAACAGATATTTTTGTGAGTAGTCTAATTTTATTTCGTTGAACATCGAGCCATGTTCGACCAATACTTTTGTATTTGTCCCACTTGTTTAGAGTACAACTTCTGCAATAAAATTTACAAATCATTCATTTTCATTTGTATCTACAAAGTTGAAGAGAATGGTTTAGCAATGAGGACATGTACAGACACACAACAAAACAAATTTAGAGAATTTGCCATGCAATCTGTAGGGCATGCATCCTTTATTTTCCTGTACAGAGATTTTTGCCTTGGCAGGTGCACTGGTCATGATCATGGTTTGAACTATCACATGCATAGGATTGTACACAACATTTTGAAATCTACAAGTAGTTTTTTTACTCAAAACAATTCCATGTTACAATCCTTCAATCCCAATCGTCTATCTGTAGATTCTATCACGGAATCAATCAACATTCGCTCTCTGTTTGATACGATTTGTAACTGCAATGCAAAATGTTCGCGTTTGTAATTCCATGTTACTGAAAAGTACGATACATGTCCACACGCTCGACTTTGGGAAGGAGTAAGATTTCTGGGAATGTTTCAAGCAGAATCTTTCTTGGAAACCTTCTGCTGAATATGGAATTGGAAAATAAGCCTATGTTCACAAGTTATAGAATCTCTTCAGTGAAATATTCATAAGTAATTTTAGTAAGAGTTGTATCGCTACCTCGTTGAAAAGTCCAGAAAGAAATTGATTATTTGTATACATACTGATTCTATATACCGTATGTTTTGCATGTTATGAATGAGAATAATTATTTAAAGTGTTAAAGCAAAACATGCATGGATTTACCTGACTAACTGGCTTTTGTGCAGTTATGTATTTACTTGTGTTATGTATTACTGAGAGGTAATTCAGTGTACAAACTGCTTCACAGGCCACAAAAGAGACATGTGTAATTATTGTTTATCAAAAGTGCATGTTTGAATGAGGAGTGATATTGATCTTTAATAAATAGTAAAAGGCTAGGTGTGTCGCTCATGAATGACTTCGACTTTACGTTGTTAAAAGATTTATCGGATTAAATGATAATGTGTAGTCCCTCGCTATTCATATTGCATTCCCATTTGCTTGTTACCACGCTTCTATAAAAAAAAAGTGCAATAACATTTCAATTTGACTACAGGGATAGAGAGATATTATCATATGTTAATCATGTTAATGTAATCAATACAAAATACACACCGATCATATGCATATGCAGTTGATTTAACATATTAGCATTCAAGATGCCTAAATTCTATTTGATCATTCTATTTTCAATACAATTTTAATTTCATCGGCACTATACTTTACGAAATTCTTTGAAATTATACGAAATGGTAATGTGAAACGTTTTCACTGAAAACAAATGAAAAATTACACACATTTGACAAGGAAAGTAGATAGTATTTTCGCTTCTCATGATCTACAATATTTTACAGCGCGTACGTGATCATATTTGTAACTCGTCTCATTTTGATAGTATTAGTAAAACATCCAAGGCTTTGAGAGTGTTTGGCTGACAGTGCTACTGGTATCTTCATAATATGCTACTTAAAAATAATTGAAAAACGTATCACACGTAGCCCAACACTATATAACACAAAAGAGGGGAAAAGAGAGGAACATTAAAAACTACAGATGTAACAATAATTTGCGTAAGCTGAAGCCGCATGGAGCTACCATAAAAAAGTAATTATCAGAATTAGATCGACCTTAATAAGGTAGAAAAATGACGGTAAGAGATTGTAGAACCTTATAAACATTATACGGTATAATATGTATGAAAATCCTTTATTCTTTTACTTCCCGAATAGATTCTCTGACTTTGGTTCACCATAATATTAAACGAATAGATTTTCAAATTTTTTAAATTCACAAAGCAAACAGTTTACGTACTCCACAGAATTACAAATTCTAATAATAGCAGGAGCATTGGAGTTGTAATAATAATGAGTTGCTCATTTCATTCTAGATTATTTGCTTTATTTGTAATATATAAAGTTTTTATTACAAACAAGGTGACCATTTATATCCCTGTGCGAGTTTACATACAGAATGAACGTTGTCTTATTCAAATATTGATATGAATTCTGAATTCATATATCTTTCTGTCTTCTATCACTTCTCTTTTCTTGGATCGTGTGTGCTAACTGGGTTGAAAACCAAAAGAGCTTTTTGCTTCTTTTTTTTCTTCGTTTTTTCTTTGCCTCCTCTGAATCTAAATACTCAAAACTTGCGATTACTTTGGTTATGCTAACGATAAGTAAGTATATATAAGGGGACTCATTCACTCAGTGAATGACTTTGTGCACAGTTTGACAGGTTGACGTGGATTGGTAATGTCCAATATGTGTACAAATGCTGAGAGCAGTGTAAGACTGTCGAGTGAGTGGACCTGACCAATGCGTTTGTTTACAACAATCTCCCTGTATACATTGTATACAATTCAATAGAAAATAGAGCTCACAACTTGGCCATCTCTCTGTACATGTATAAAATATGATGATATTATGATGATGATGATGGTGATGAGGCAGGTTGCAGGTACCTCTCTCAGATCTCATTCAGTTAGAAAATTCACAAAACGCTCTCAATCCCTTCACGATTTCTTCACTTCAAACTTGTTCTAGCTTGGGTTTTTTTTTGTATTACTTGTAAATTCACAGAAATGCATCATAATTTTTATCATTCTGTGCCACCATATTTCTGTACAACACTCCATTTAAGTATAGACAAATATGCAGAGGGGCATTTTCGTTTTGCATACGTGTGTACTTTATTGGTACTGCAAACTCATTGTAGACATGTATAGAATGTTCCATCGCAACTAAGCTGATGTATTTTTAAAAGTCAATAGTCTGATTTAAAGTTTATATTGGGGGGGTTGGGGGGGTAGAAGTGAAGCTTTCGTCATTTTCATCGTGGATCCTTGAGTAAGTTCATGATACATTTTTATGTAGGTACGTATATAATGGATAATATTGAATATTTGGAATTTTCCAATGTTATTTTCAATATCTATTACATTGTATAGGTATACAGTTTAGTGGGGGGAGAAAAGTTCAAGTGTCCATTGGGTGGAGTTCATTGTTGAGTTGAAAAGTGACCGATTTATTTGGTCGAGTCAGGGTCAAGCAAATTTCTTTTTACCTTTACTTTCGTCGGTAATTGAATGAAGTTGGTGTCTGCATAGACTATACACAGAAATATATAGAAATACGGCCTATACATACTTTGTATTCCCATAAAAATTAAGCGCCTTTTTTGTCGCACACTTTTTTTCTCAATTTTTCATATCTATCATAAAATATGCGTACTATAGCATACAATAACATGCTCTCATATGTCAGTCAGTCTCTACGTCTATCAAAGTTTATTCAAATGCATTGATTTGCAATGACATAATAATCATCAAGATAATGATAATATTGTGTTGTGAGCATTAATAAGATATTGTTCCAATGTTTCAATATATCTGAAATCTACCTAAAAGTATCTGTATAAAGTACAAGAGAGAGGATCGTTTAATTACCTCCTTCTTTTTCATCGCACGGTACACCGTACGACTTGCTTGCACTTTTGACTATACACGCATATAAAATTTCAGACTATGGAAGTAAGTACCTACTGACTACTGAGAACAGCTATAAACACATAATGATGTATTAAATTGCTGTGAGGAGTCAAGTTTTGCAGATATTTTTTTAAATCGTCAGAATATTATTATTATTAATATGATGACAAAACGAACCTGTATAGTTTTCTTCCATCTCACTTGTATATGTTTACTGATTGACTACTTTTCCATTAGCCGCCGTGTATACATATACATGCATATAATCACAATACCGAGAGCTGGCCATTGGATTTGAAAATTGAAGTTCTTAAATGTGTGTATACGAAAACGTAGGTATGGAGAATTACCTCATTCATTTTTCAGTTTGCAATAAATGCACATTAATGCTTTCGTTTACCTCACGACTTTTGCTCTCCATTCATTATTGAATATGCACATACACACAGACACCCCTCGTCATTTGACACATCACTCACATTCATACGAATTATTATCTACAATCATTTTATTGTATTGTATTGTATTGTGTTCTGTAACAGAACAGAACTTCTGTTCTGTGGAAGCAAACTTGTACATTCGTCTGTATTGTAATTGCATTCATGAATTATGAATTTGCAACGATCTCTGTCTCTCTGTCAATTTAAGCATTTTTATTTGTTTTTTTTCTTCTTCTTTAATTTAAAAGAAAGAAAATTCGAGCCCATGTAAACAGTTTACGGTTCAAACAATCCATTTGTATACCATTTACGACAGTGTTTGTACGTGATGAGTTATGATGGGAATGGCGGAATTAAATCAGCATGCAAATGAGTTGAATTCTTAATCAACTGAAAAGAACATGGTCAAGTAAATATATAATAGTACAATATATAAGTATTCGCTCCAGATTGTAGTTAATGCGTAAATTAAAATTATGATTGATATAGATTGAAAATGACGACAATATCTAATAATATTTATGTACGCACAAGCTGTCACTTGTTTGTTCTGTCAAGTTAGTTTTGATTAGGTGGGATGGTTAGTGTGATGTTAAATATATATAGGGAACGAAAAATTCCTTTGGGATTTTCCGTGTGGAAAGCCATACATATTGGGATGTTGATGGGATGGAAGTTATATAAGCGGTGAATATATGGTATATTTATTTTTGCAGTTTTCTGACCCTAACCTAGTGCGTGACTCCCTAATGCAATTCTGACATGCATGTACAGTTTATTTAATTATTCGTGTATTGTTGTCGTACTGATTCTTGAATGAAACTGATATAATATTCAAAACAATGTGAATTGAAGATTCCACAGGATTAATACACAGTCGCATAACGTGTATATTGTCTGCATATGTGAGAACAAATTTGTATGCATTCATTAATGAATGCATTCTGATTCGAATGCTCATCAAATCTCTACATACTCGGTATATATATATATTGTTACTCGTGGGAGGTTTCCCATCATTATTTGTGTAAAATGGAAGCTTACATTTTCAGTTCAATGGTATTCAAAGTCCACATGGAAGATACTGAAAACTGAAAGGAGTCATATCATAGCATATGCCACCATGTCGTTGGTTGGGAGTCCCTAGTGTAAATTTTGATTAAATATTAAACTTTATGACACATGAGGCGTGAAACAAAGGTATAGCATGGACGATTTAATACTAAACTGAACTGTAAGGAAAAAATCACCCAATGTTGTTGTGGGACTTGTAAATACGTTTACCTATACATACCTATTTAGACTATCAGGTCATGGCAATGAATTGAATACGTTACGTTATGATACGCAGTTCGTATATATATAATCATGTCAACGGTGATCAATGAATTTCTTTTCCATATCGAGTTATAGTAAATAAAATATCTGTATCTAGATGTAGAGTATTATTTCTCGTGAATAATACAGATACTGTATACATTACAAGTCTATGAAGTTTGTATTTTGGTGTTTTTTCATGCACATATCAACCTTAAACAAATTAGTGTTTAACTGCTGACTTTTACGTATCACTGACTCCTCATATTATTTCATTATTAATCAGCACTATATAAATGATTAATTTTACACAGAGCTTGGGTTTTTTCTTCACGGCAATGTTTGTACATAACACGGCAAAGGGCAGTACACAGATTCTGTACACATCTCGCAGACACTCTACACATTTTAGACCTCACAAGTGTAAAAGCAAGACAATAAAAATGCATTATGAATCAATGCCACTTTTTAGCCTTTACATACATTGACTCGTTACTTTACCCTATACCGAAAGATTCAATTGTCTTACCTAATTGTGCAAAAAAATTAATGCTATTTACTTAAACCAATTGTATGATTTCCTTACTGAAATATGTCTCTGCTCACCCCTAATGACTCCTTTTTTTTAGAGGCTTTTTGTTTGATAGCAAGCAATATCAAAAGTTAAAGGTAAAATTAAAAAAAATCAATGAAATTATAATTATAAAAGTGCAATCCAAGCATGACATTTTTTGTGCTAATTAGATTAGTGGGTATTTGACAAAGAATAATAATAACAACCAATTTAGATTGCTGGATGTTCAAAAAGAGAGTGTGAGAATGGGCGTTGACCTCTGGGTCGTAAATATACACACAAATTTAGTCGTCATACGTTTTTGCATTTTTCAGTTGGAAACAATGCGTTTTTCTCATTAGTTTATTATGTTATGGAAAGATTATTGAAAAGTCAAGTATGGCGTCATGTTAATTTTCTTCAAAGTGGAAAGTTTTATACGCGTTTTACATTCATTAGTGGGATAACAAGATAAAAAAAACTTGATTCAAATCCCATTCATCATTATCATTACAGTACCGCAATCGCATGGCACCCACCACAAAACACCAATAAGCATATCATTATGGATTATGAATCGGAAGTATTTACTTGTATTAGAAATGCATTCAATAAATTAAGATTAAAATCAAATCCAGAATGAAATGTTAACTATTTCTATGCAAATTCATCTTTACGTCGTCTTTGCAAGTGCGAAAAGAAGCATAAAGAAGAAAGTCACGACGAGGAAAGAATGGACTCTTTGCAAATTACAAACGAACCTTTAATTAATAGTTAATGAATTTCATAACTTTAATAAAAGGAAATCACGTTTTCGGGAAACACAAAAATGATTTACGGATACACATTATTACACATGTATCACACAGTGTGTGCTTGCAAGACGTGCAGAGATGGGAGTTGAATTCGGAAGTGTAGTGATTTAAACATGTGGTACATTTAAATGAATCCATTAAATTGTCGATTACTTAATTGAACTTGCTTGTGTATTGTATAGGGCAAAAGTTAGAAAGGGCAAGTAGAACGGTAGGGAACACGTTGTATACAGGTAAAGTGTCTAAGTAAATGGGCATGAGTGTCCATATGTAAGTAAATATATTTAATATGTATGTTAAATTGCTATAGCAACTTTTTCAAACTGACTCTCTAGTGTGGATACCTACTGCGACTTTTGAGTTGAGTCGAGCAAATAGGTATAGGAAAACAGGAAGTACAAAAAGGAAGAATATATGGAAGTAGATGAAAGGGGAAAAAAAATCTCATATCTGATCACAAAAATCACATCTTGTTTTGTTCCCAATATATATATATATATGTCTGTAATCTGTAATGACGAAGATGACGACGAGACGAAAAGTTGCGTATGTATAGTCGTAATGATAATCATGATCCGTGTACAAAACCAACTATTATGTGTGTGTTTAACTATTTTATGTGGCACATTCATGTAAACGTCGCGACGTTCAAGTCAACTCGGGAAAAAGTTGTCTATAGTTGTTGTTGGAATTTTGTAGACTCAGATGAACAACAATCTGAACTGAAACAAGATGTAAGGAAATACACAAACAAATCGAGAGTCATTCTACATTATTCTACATGTACATGTATACTATAGTAGGATTTTTTGGATATCAAAAGGTGTGCCACAGATCATCGTTTCTAGTATTTCGACGTATCATTTTATTCGAGCGCTTTAATTGACACACACACACACACACACACACGGTATTCATTATTATTATTGTACATGATACGAAAATCATATAATATTAAATTTTATTCGACCAAAAACGCTACGAATTATGAGAGTGGTCTCGGAAGGATAGAAACCCCACTCGTATCATATTGTATATGATGCGGTTCTACACAGTCATACACACCACTCACTCACTCACTCACTCGCTCACTTACTCTGTACGAACTTTAGCCTCAAACAAAATCCTCATGTTTTTTATGAGTGATTACATGCATGCAAAGTGGAAAAGCTGATTATTACATATATGCGAGACAGAAAAAAATCCTCCCAATCCAGTTCAGTAGGTTTTTGCTTTATTGTCTCAAAAGAACATACACATACGTACACACAAACCATCAGAGACTGAACAAAATTACAATTACATCCATTCTCTAATAATCTGCGAGATTCAGTAGACTCATATATTGATTACAATCGGTACTCATACTCAAAACATAATCATACATCATTTCACGTAATATCAAAACAAAATATGACACTTGGGCAGCTAACTAATACATTACCATACAATTTGATAATCTCGTACATCATTCCTTCGTACTTCCTGTCAGAGCTCGTATGACAATAAGTGGAGATCAAATATTTTATGTGTATTGACCACGCGCATTCTTGTGTTTACTCCTATATAATCAACCATTCATTTCCTTCCGTTATCTTCGACTCATTCATTAGGAATCATGAATCATACCATTCATTTATGTAAAATCTTTTACTTTTATTGATGACCACGTACGGAACATTATGTCGTTACGCTGAAATGTTTTTTTTTCTGTATTGTCTCGTGTTGTGTCGGAGTGATGAGCGGTCAGGTGAAGAATGTCTAACAACAACAACAACAACATTTTTCGATATCATAATAAGAATACCAAAAAACTGACATTGTGTGTCCAATATGTATATAGGAACTTGTAGGTGTACACACAGAAGTCATATACTCATAATGCTGATCATTACCTTATAAATAAAACATGAGGATGAGAGACGCGTCTACTGATGAAATAATAATTCAAAAATATGTAAGAAATAATCAAAACAATTCCCGTTCGTACTTATGTACTTACTTACTAACTTGAACATTCACAAATTGTATGAACTGTCGTCCTTTCAAATAAACTTTCACACTTGATTATCAACAGATGATGTCAAGCCCATTCACATTATGTCAAAAGAATCAACAACATATCTGAAAAGTATGCAGGATTTTTTTTTACGACCGAAAGGATTAATCTTGTTGGGTAAATGTCTAAATTTTGAAAAGAAACCCTTTTTTGGCATACAAGGGATATTTTTTATTCAAAAACTAAAATAAGGTACACGACCTTTCGAGTCACTATCTCTGTGCTCATCCTCAGGTGTGGTAACAATGAAAATAATAACAATTACTTAAAATAAGACTTTTTTCTTGTAAGGAAAGGGTTAAAATTCATTCCCAGATTCAGTGGTGTGTAAGTTGACATAATGTTTGTAACTTTAATGTTGGCACAACTAAATTTTGAAATGAAAATAACCTTCTGGAAAATAAAATCTCAAATCTCAAAGGTTATTCTTTGGTAACGGGAGTAAATAGAAATTAAATGTCTCAATTTAATCACTTTTTTTAATCTCATTATTATACTTTCGATACACTCACGTACATATGAGAATCTTTCATCGTTAGTCGTGGATGAAAGAGCGTTTCATTAAATTTCATCTCAAATTTCCTTCTATTGGACAATAATAAGCAATTCAAGTTTACCTGTGTGTGTTGCGGACATTAAATTTCAAAGATATCAGGTATTATTAGTATCGTAGTAAAAAACAGAGGTTGAAACTGAAGCCTATGCCTGAAGATAAAAAGTGTGTAGCCAACGCGTGTGATTAATTTAATAATTAGTTTTGTCGGCTGACGGAAAGGTCTTTTTGTTGCCAGTAATACGAAAATGAAGCAAATTCATTGAGAAGAGTCACGAAAATATTAAATAAGACATTATGTACTGACATACACTTTTCACTTTGAGTTTTTGAACACATGTGTGTGCAAGGGCATTTATGGTACAACGATAATTTGATTTTAATATCCATATGAGTTAATTCTGACATTTCTCAAATGAATGACTCTCACTTGAAACTGGGCTGAGGTTCAAACAAAAAAGAATCATTTGTTATATTTTCTCCTCCATTTCAAATTTCAACTATGTATTTATATACATATATATGTAATATGTATATATTCTTACACGATTAGTTCTGTAGTTTTATGACAAGTACTATTCAAGAAATTGAGGGGAGGAGAACGTCAGAATCTGAAACACGAATAGGTATGAATTCAAACAATGTTTTTTTTTCTTAAATTCTTGTTTGAATTGTAGGGAACAGTAAAAGAGGTGAAATAATGGGTGAATTAATTGTTATGGGGATATCACTTCAACTGAAATTACTGTTACACTACTTTACACCATGTTCATCATTTTGATTTCAAGGTTGAACTTGTAACTGTTTATACGTCTCAGATTGAAACTTTCAGTTTCCCTTGCTCGGTAATAATAACTGCATTCGAGTGTGAGTATAACAAATACACACACAACCAATGAATGAAAAAACTTATTATAAATGACAAAGAAGCTTATTACATTGGCATCATTATGATAATACATACAGGTAACTTGGTGTGTTTTTTAGTATTTAGTTGATATTGGTGTACCTACAGATACATGCAGACTGTGCTTAAATATGTAGGTATATACTATATTGTGCACACACGTGTGTGTGTGTATTTGATTATGTTAACCTACACAGCCTAGCAATTGGAAATGACTAGAGCGATTAGATTTCCCTCTGAAAGAATGACTGATGTACCATGTGAGAAATAGGTTATTTTTATTTCTCAACATTTAACTTTTTTAAGACTGCCTGCATGCCTGACTGACTGATTGAATGAAAATGAAATGCAGCATAGTCAAAAGCACTTTTACTTTAAATCTTCTTTCTCTTTCTTTCTTGATGGCCAGTATATAGATTGTGCACTGTATTTCTAAGCTGTTTATAATCATCCTATAATTTTTTTTTACATTGTCATTGTCAGGAGTTCCTATTTCTCACTCAGATTGTTATATTTGCATTGTACCCACAAAATATACACGATTCGCTATGAAAACATAAAACGTTCTTGTCATGTCAATGAATATTCCATTTCAGAGTATTTTCAATGCATATATTGCACAATAATCATTGGTAAACTCATAATGTTTGACCATGCATATAAATTATATAAATTTCCAGCATCAAAGAAAATCTGAAATTCGCTTCCGAAATACACAAACACGTGTTAAAAGACAAGACAAGAATAGAATAGATTGTGTTTGAACAAATATTAGTAAAAGCATTTCAAACATTCTCCTGTGAATATAAGCTTATTGACTTGTAAATTCTCAGGGGAAGATCCTCAAGTTTTATGGTTGCAATAAAATGTGTAATCCAGGGTGCATTTAAAGATTATTTTCCATTATAAAATGATTCAACTGCTGTACTTAAATGATTTACAAAAGGATTACTAGAACAAATTTTTGAGAAAATAGGCAAAAAGAGGACTTGCAAGAAATCTCTTTTCTTTATTGTTCTGCTAATATTATTAGTGAGTCGCGACTCAGAATGAAAATTTTATCTATCGAAGAATACCATTTTCATATTCATGTTTTTCTCACAGCCACAATTGTAACAAAATTGCAAGAAATAAAAGATGAGAAGACGAGGCGAGGCGGCAGAAGATTGTTATTTATTATTTTCCCTTGCATCTACTACATATATTTCTTAGTAGCTTTTATATAATGAAAAAAATTGCTCTGGTGTTGTTATTTATTGTTTGAGTAAAATTCTGGAAAATAGAATGGGGATCATCAAACAAAAAAGGATGATGATACAGCGACTGTCATTTACTGATGGACCTGTGCAAGCTGAATTGTCGTAATGAACTTTATTTATTTCACTTGTTGGAGCCGTATACAATCAATGTAGTCAATAATAAGTTTGTAGACGCATATATGTTACATTTATGGCCACATTGTATGATAAATCATGTACAAAAGTTGGGTAGTTTTGCGAAGTCTATTAATTCATAATAACCCCATCATATAATATACTGTTCCCTTTTGTATTTTCATTTGTGTAGGAGCTTCTGTAATATAAAAATTTTCCACGAAATTCTTGAATGGCTTTTCCCTGTGTAGTGTAGTGTGTACCTACCAAAGAAACAAACAAGCGAGTAAAAAGACGCGTTTAAAATGCATACAACTCTGTGAAAGTGTGAATGTTGTCGTATTCGTACAAGAACAAAAGGGGAAACAAAATAAATGTGAAAAAATAAGTCAAAATCCTCTCTTTACACACACACTCTCCATCTCCATAATATTACGTCTTTGAAAGTTTATGTAAGTTATATCATTTGTGGAATACACACTCACACTTTTGTCATATGTAATAGTCTGAAAAGTAAAAGTTTGGATAATTCGTATTATTATGGCTGTGTACATACATGCACATGCACAACGGACAGAGTGTATATAGAAAAAGTGTGTAAATCCTTCTTTTCTTACAGATTTCAATTACAGTAACTGAAATTACTTCTAACTGCACTGCACTAATATCATAAAAAAAAATTCTCTCACTCTCATAATAATTCATAGTCATTACACTGCGACTGCATTTGACAAAATGAAAAATGGAAAATTCAACTAGATGTGTCGTCGTCTATTTACTATTAGAATTTAGGATTTTTACTCTTAGGCCATTCTCCACAAGCCGAGAGATTAAATTGTTTGTTGGAAATTTTCATGATTTAACTCTGTAGCCTTCTTTAAGCTATATTTCATCGTGGGATCTCGTCAAAATGTCTCCTGGTCCATGGGAATCCTACAGACTCGTGTTTTTTCTATTGTCCACATGTATTTGTAGCATCTCTTGTAATTTTTGTGACTTTGGTATTGTATAGATAATAGATAGATGTAATCATATTATTTTCGTGCAATGTTTTGTCTGTGTATACTGACCTTTTGAATGAATTTAATATAAATACTTACAGTCAATGCAATAGTATCTACTATTTAAACGTTGTGCTTTCTTACACGTTACAAAACGTTTGCGTGTTGGAGAGAGTGAGGCTGTAGATTTTTGGCATTTTTGGAAGTATTGGTAAAGGGGGAGCGCCTGAGAAAGTCCTCAAATAAGTCAAATATAATTTTAACCCACGTCTAGTCACTTACCAGACGCAAAAATTTTGCAATGCATTTAATTCTTAAAAAAGGCAATGAAAAATGAAATGGGATTTGGTTGAAAGTTTGGAAAGACGATGTAATTAAAGATATTTTTCTCTTTCACATATGTCCTCACGTGTAATGAATTTAAGCTACGTGAGTATTTGTATTTTGATCCTGATTTCGATCTATAAATGACTATACAGAGAACATGGAAGTTTTTTTTTTTTTGAGAGCAGTGAAGCAAGGAAAATGTTTGGACTGTCAGTTAATATAAAAAGAAACTAGTGGGTTGACTCCGTTTAAAGAATACAAAAAAAAAATGTAACATCAAACGTACCAAAAAAAACATTGTCGCCGTTGTATGTTAACTTTAACACGTAACACGGTTCGAGGAACAGAGTTTGTCCTGCTACAAACCATTTAGTACTTGATTATGTATTATGATTAAGCATGCAGTACTTATACTCTTTTCCTTATAACGGTTGCTGCATGTACTTGAGCTTCACTCGATCTTTCACTTTCTCGACTTTATGTCGTCCATCGACTCTTTTATCATCATCCTGATGTTTTTTTTGCCTCGGTGCTTTGCCATTTCTGCGTTTAAGGTGATGACCTGCATATATACACGTCATTTTGTTGTTGACATGGGGCATGAGGCACTGTCAACAAGATAAAAATGATTTATTCAAAGTCCTTTAGCCTTCTCTCTCATTCTCATTGTACTCATATGGTCATGAGTCCCGAAAAAAACTGGGAATGTCGTCCTTCAATTACAAATGGACAAAAACTCGTCTTTTTTTTACTACTTTGTTGTACCCACTTGTTGCTCCTATAAAACTTCTTTTGTTTTTCTTACAAAAAACTGACATTATTATTTTCATGAAATGTAATTCGGTGAGCATTTACAAGCGCTTCCACTGGCAGAAAACTGGATAGAATTGGTAATGGAAATCTCGCGATCCCCGTGTAAATTAAGTTAGGTAATAAACCAAAGGGCACGCGTTAATGCATTGAAAATGATAATAGACGGAAACAGTGTGTACAGATGAGATACTCAATAGTGGATGGCATAATTAAAAAATTGTGTGTACATCCTTCTAAGCCGCCGTATTATTAAATTGAGAATCATTCTTCATCCAGCTATGTATGAATAGTAAATAGCATATAGGTGGTCCGTCGTATAAATCCAAACACATCTGTAACACATTGCAAATATGAAGCATATTAGTTTACTTCTTACTGTGATTTATGTAGAGACTATACAGTAGAGTCATTGCTTGCATTATTTATTGTCCTTTTCTAAGTTTGACTTTATTATTATGAAATGAATTCGTTAAGAATCTCGTAAATATTGCATTTTCAAGCATTAACCAATATGAGCTTTTAATCTTTCGTTTCGTAAAGATCATTTTAAATCATTTTAATTAACTTTGTGAACATACATATTTGGATCCATCGGGTAACCCGATTCGGGTTCAATCAAACTAGTGTAAATATGGCCTAGAAATTGGAAAGGTATGAAGGTTTCCATTGAAAACATATCAGAGGGAAAAAAATGAAGAGTGCTAAGAAAGAAATTCCACATTTTACTTTTTTTGACTGTTTTGTCAAGTCAAGTAGCCTGAAGAAGTAAAAAGGCAAAAGTTGGTATAACATTACAGTATGAAATGTACCATACGAAGCGGATTCACCATCTCAATGGAAATCAAGTGTACGTAGGAAATATGACCATAAAAACATGGAATGAAAATGAAAGCATCATGTATAAAAATGAATCTTCTGTTGTCTGTTTGCAGAGTGTGGAAATTGTACCCTCCCTGACGTCATCCGTCATTAATGTTCAGTAATTAGCTAAATGGTGTCAACGTATCGTAAAGGGGGAAAATCCTCGTCGTCAATTCTTCATGTCTTAATCCACATCTTTACATAATGAGCATGTAAATAGAAATTGCACAAATTTCTACTCTCCAACAAACACAACCTATGAAGCTTGTAATATAAAAAAAATAATAATAATATCAGCAATAGAAAATGCACAGTTGAAGCATACACACAAAGGAACGTACAAAACACTCAGGACATGCAAAAACAATTGAAGGATAAGGTTGCCTGTGGCAGAAAGGGAATTAATAATAATAATAATAACCGATAAACACATATGCTTAACTTTTGTGTACATTGTCATCAACAACATCATGTAGTCAATGTACCACAATTAAATGCTGACTGTTTTCATTTTTTTCACAGTGCGACTACCGGTATAATAATATTAATAATACGCACGAGAATTCCTGCTACTCACACACCCGAGACAGAGAGTCCGTTTATGTATATTGGGCGTCAAAACAGAAAATTAAATGTTACAAAACAAATCGACTTTTGTACTTATGACATAAACGTGAATTTTTTTTATAGATATTTTCAAGAATTACAGTTTTTGTTTTTGTTTTTGTTGATACCCAACTAAGGTTGTTAACCTTTTAGATGTGCATAAATGAGAGTCGTCAAAAATCAGAATATTATATTTATCGAGTGGCTGTAGAAAAAATTTGAAAGTAAGTTCGCTTGATAAATTTCAGTAACAAAATCTCTCGATTGCTCGTGTCATTTAATTATTACAGAAAAACGATCGTAAATCCGTAATGATGGAGTTGTGAAGCCGTCAAAGGGTTATTAACAAATAGCTTAGAGAATTCAAGTACAAATTGACACTGACTTTTGAAAATTTCTCAATAGAGATAAGTTGACTGCTCGCTGTGTGTGTGTGTGTGTGTGTGTGTGTGTGTGTGTGTGTGTGTGAGTGTACACACACACACACTTCCTGTTGGCCATAAAATATAAAATAGATTGTAAAAGTATATTTGTCGATGGGGAAATCCTATGATGAATTCAATGTTGAATTTGGAAATTTCAAGTAGACGTGTTTGTACTACAGATAAACAGTAATTGAATTGGACTCGAAAGGATTATCTTTACATATGGAAAGATGAAATAAGATGAGATCTTTCTACGATGTACCTTTCAAAAATCTACACGTTCATTCTTTGTTCCTTTCAATTCCCAATCATTGAGGAAAATATGTTTATTTTTTGTTTTTTGGGGGTTTGAATGGAAATGGAAAGGAATGGAGGAAGGCAGGAAGGGAAAAAGGAAGTAGGATATTGCCAATATTGAATATTTAGATTGGACATTTTAATGAGACATATCGCTTGTTGTTGTGCACCACCACCATCACCATCCACTTGCCACTTGTTGACATGACCACTATACACAAATTGACCACTTCAGATGGATATGAGAAAGGTGTTGATACGTTTCCTTACCAACCGGAAATGTGTGCTGTCCACAAAAGTCAAGATTATCAGCAGTAGTGAGTGTATGTGTGTGAGTGTGTAGAGTTACATAGTCGGTAGTTATAAAATCATATCGTAACATGAGATAACATGAGATTCTATGTAAGAGGAGGAACAACAGTCAGTTGTAACACACTCATATGGTGAGTACCTGCAGTCGAAACAATACCAAGCAAAAGTCTACATATGAATGAATGAATGAAAACATATGTATAGCAGAGAGGTGTATGTATGGGTTCACGAAATGGAATACCTTTATTATTATTATTTTTTGCCAACTTACTTCTGTATTTGGACTGTGTGTGTTTGTGTTTGTCTGTGCATACCTATATATGTGTGTGAGAGAGAGAGGGGGAATAAGTAATAGTAAGTTTGCTCGACTGTTTTGAGATTGAGAGAGCCCAAGAACTTTCCATCTCAGTTTCGTTTGTCATTCAATCTTGTAGTTAAAAAAGAAGGGGTACAGGAACCCCCCTTTTGAAATTTCAATGGAAACATGAAGGCCACCCTGCTGTCTTAAAACATGGAAAGTTACTTCTGCATATCTTATTTGAGAGAGCCCATTGCTCGTGGAAACATCAGTTCTCGTGTTCTCACACCGGTAACAACTAATAAAATTTCTGCATTTTTCAAGTCATTGTAAACACTACTGGGATAACAAACAAAAATATATTTCATTTCACTCCTTTTCATCTTTTGGAAAAATACAAATAAAAAGGAAAAACAACATTTTAATCAGTTCATCTCGTCCAATTGCACAGTGCTCGTGAATTCACTAAAAAGTTTAAAGGATTGTTTTCTGTTTTGGATCTGTTTTACCTGGATATTTTTGTGTGGATCTCTCCTTCTTTCTGTGGATAAATTTTGTTCAATTTTTTGAAACAATTAAATTCTTCGACTTAATCAAGTAAGCAAAAGTGACTTTTTAAATACAAATAACAAAATACAACATCAGAATCACAAACAAAAAGAACAGCATCAACAAAAACACAAATCATAAAATGGCAAAGGAAACACATTAAAAACGGGTTCAAGTTGTTCCATGTGGAAAAGCTTCGCCCATTATAAGTTAAAAGGATACTGAAAACGAAACGATATAATTCTCCAATTCAGTTTACAATAGAAACCGTTACATGATCTGTCTGTTCTGTACGACTACAACTAAACTACTGTATACACGACACACAGAGACACACACATGCATTCATATGAGATTTTTACGTATAGCAGAGTGTGAAAGCAAAAGCCAAAGCTCCCTTCGTATATAACAAAATAGGGAATTTTTTTAAAAAACACAGTGTGAAACTCGTCTGAAGGATTTGAAGGGATCGGGATGTATCTGTACATAAAGTGTCTCTATAGTCTACACACTGGCAAAAACAACATATGAGTATCTGCATATCAAAACACAATAGACCGTGACAAATTTGGTGATCGTGAGAGCACCTCTGTGAGTCGTTCCATCTCGTCATTCTGCATATTCAACAGCAATGCCTATTGTCAATCTGTGGAAGATTCTCTCTATCTCTCTCTCTCTCTCTGTCTCTCTCTCTCTGTTGTTAATAATACACTCAATCATTACTATAGAAACTCTTGATGACTCGGTGTGTGTGTGTGTGTGTGTGTGTGTGTGTGTGTGTGTCAGGATATAGAGAGTCTTCAAGCCATACGAAATCACTTTCAATTTCACTCATTTTTCATTCTCATTTATCTATTATGTATTCAAGTCTCTGATTCTACCTCCACATTCATTGTAGCCTCGAATTCATTCAAGTTTTTGCCTAACCTTTTCTTCTCTCGTCTTTTCTTGTCGTTTCTTGTCGTTTCTTTCCTTGACTTTGACCAAATCTTCAAGCCACACAGATTTATCTTTATTTTTCTTGTATCAAAATAATACGTTCAACGAACCTTCAAGGATCCATTTTTCTGTTAAAAAGTCAAAGCCAAGGAACACCAAAAAAACCCCCCGTTACTTGCAAATTTGAACATTTTAGTCTGACAGGGCAAAAAAGCTGTAGAGCAATTAGATTCATCATCATGTACTCTGCAAATGTAGGAATTATTATTATTATTATCGTGAGATGGATTGAAAATTGAATTGAGAGAGACTCCATTTTAGCACCTTAAAAATAATTCTATGCACTTTTGCATATAATTCTCACGACTCTGACACCAAGTTCAAGTATCGGTTTCCATGTCCATACAATTTGCCGAGGAGCTCAGTAGACATTTTAGCGTAATAATCTTCATTATTTAATTGTATGACGCGAATGAGTTGAAAATGGTCATCAAATGGTGTGAGGAGGAGAGATGAAAAGTGAAATTTGCAAATCCCAAATCACAAATCAAGCGGTTATGAAACACTCAAAGTCCATCATCGTCGTAAACACATTTTTTTTTTGCAAAGCTCCTTCTTCACAGTTATTATTCATTACATTACGTGTAGGTATGTGTGTACATATACTTAGATATAGATATACATATACATTAAGATGAATTAGGGGAGTCTAGATGAAAGATTTATACAGGAGAGAGAGATAGTCGTCAAACGTGGGCAATAACAACTTGACATAATATAATATCTTTGTGATTAACATACGTGCGTAGTGCTGGTATAATAGTGAAGGTAGACTAAAGGAGCATAGTCATTATGAACATCTTAACTTGTACATATACAGATATAGTCAGTATATGTTATAATCACATGTTATGTTATTATATGAGTGCCAAGAAGTTATGAAGTAACAATTAACTGGACTCGCGAGCACATTGTTTGCAAATAAGCATAACTCGTATACAGCCAACATGTTATGTTATGTTATGTCTGCGAATGAAGTAACAGGTGACTCACTAAGATTTTGTGATGGGGTAAGCGACCACTTCTGTATACAAACAAACAAACGAATACAAGTGAGCGTATGTAGATAGCAAGAGAGAGGCAGAAAGAGAGAGAGAGAAGGGGGTACAGTACAAGTCATATATACAAATATTATTCATATGATGATGGTGGGCAAATGAAAGTGCCAATTCCGGTTTGTATTATGAGATTCTGTGTGTGGGTAGACTCGCCAATCCATGTGCCATGTGCACATGAGTTGCCACTACTACATATACGACTACTCCTGAAACTGCTGCTGACCACTTGCTATGCATTTGCAATTACAACTAGGTCAGTTCTTGCAGCTTCAACGTATATGTATACATGCAGTTAATACGAGTGATAGATAGATTCGAAATATATATTATATATTAACCTATTATTTGATCTCTTCAATTTTTGTGTGAGCGAGCGAGCCACGCCGTTTTGTCTATCAATGTGTCAGGGAGATCTATAGATACACTCACAAACTGTGCGCCTCCTCGTATCACATTACATTACACTACATTAGTTAGAGTTGGATTCTCGATAAATTATAACTGTACCAACTTTGACTTTGTAATCATAATTAACGTATGTGACTTGAGTGGATTGCATCGACATGACGAAGGATATGCACACACCGTCGCACCGACTCCTTCCTCGCTCGTACATACATTATCATAAATTATCAGTTTTGTTTTGATGGCCTCAGGCTGAGACACTCTCAGATGCAATTTTCAAATCTCATTTAATTGCTGTCAGTAATCATGGGAAATCCATTTAGTCACATCAAGTGCCTAACTTTGTAAATCACTTGTATTCATTATCGTCGAGACAATTTAGCAGCAGGAGGGGACATCAATAAGGTAAAAATAAATTGTATGGAATCAACATGGCTATAGCTATAGGGATTTTATTAATACAAATTCGATACCGTCGTATTTTTTTCCTTTCGTTGATATAGGAAAACTGGGCCGACTTGAAGTTACAATCCAAATATTGTTAGCGTTATCGTTAGGCAAGGGTGGTTAAATGAGTTTAAGAGGAGATGAAGACGAAGTGTGTTAATGTAAAAAAGTATGGTTTTTATCATGTGTGTAGAATCATCATACAGGGGAAATGAGAGGAAGGAAGAGACGGAATAATTATGATGTTTTTCGTTGTATTTCGTGGAATTTAAGTGCAAATTGAATTTTTGTCATGTTTTTCCCCCCCAGAAAATCTACATAAAATGTATTATACCTACTTGCCAAATTGTCGAAGTTGCATAATTTAATTTCCAATGCAAAGCTGATGTCGCATTTTCACTTTCTTATTGTACAGATACATGTAGCCAAACTCAGGTTGAGTACATATAGTTTGACGCTAATGTAATCACTATATACATGTTTTTTACTTTGAACAAAGAATTTTTTCGAAGCCCATGAGAATTTGATAAAAAAAAAGCCCCACCCGACTTTTAATTCTTCAATTCAGACTGCATTGCATACAAAATGTACTCAATTATATACTTTGGAAGAATCTCCTCATAATTATTTAATACAAAAATTATCTTTTATGATATATTCCTTTAATTTGATTTCGTCTATGGAAATGATTTGTAAAGCTACGCAAAAATTCAATGTAAGTTCTTTTTGCACACCACAACCATAAACGGAACCAAATCTTGCTCGATTAACTTTTGAGGAAGTCTCTTCACTTCCCTTTGTGTAAAACAACATTATAAAATTTCACGGAGTGATGAATCTGTGTTAATTGTACTCAGAATTCAGCAATGTTCAAATGAGGTTTTAAATGGGATACAGATATATGACCAATGTTTTAAACTAAAAAACCTACGAAATTTTAGTACGTACAAATCTACCGAGTCCTTTCTATTTCTATACATCCATACCTTGAAAAATGCTTAATCTGAATCTAATTCGAAATGAAAAATAGATGAAATTGAAGGTTTTTCCACGATTCAATTAAATGTGACAATATTTAATTGGGAATCATATCATCAAGACCTCTTACCTTACAGGCACAGGAGTTGGTATTATTTAATTTCCATCTTAAGAGTACTTACAGAAATTTAATGTATGAATTAAATCACTGGCTCACAAATTGGTATCTGCATGCATGCAGTAGCAGAGAGGGACAAATACACAAAACGACATTAATAAATTTTCGCTCTGCTGTCATAATTTCGAAATGCTATATATTAAATGTCAAGTTTGTGCACTGCTTTCCACGTTTAAGAAAATACATTCTTGTTTGTTATTTTTTTCTAAGTTGAGTTTTGAGATGTGTGGCAATTTCCTCTCATTGTGACTATGTAAATTTACATGTAACTCTTGTGTTGAATGACTGGAAAAGGTAAACACGAAGGAGAGTATGATAACGAAAGTATGAATACAAATAGATTCCCACGTCATTATTGTATTCACTATGCACTACATATCAATGTTAAGTGAAATGGTGGGAGAATGAATTATTTTATTGTCATTATATATTACTCTTACATCATTCAACTAGGTAAATATTATGTGATTGACCTAATGCTCAAAATCTCTGTGACTCAAACTTTTGCATGAGAATCCCCCATCAAATTCTTTATTTATTATTTTTTTTCTTATCGTTAGTGATCCTGTTGATAACTGAACTACAAGGTCAATAATTACATTCAAATTAAGTCATTTAACTACATCTAACTTTGGATTCTCATTTATGTACACACAACGATTTTTTCCTTATCTTTACTTGTATTGGATGTGTGTACTCAAAGACCATCGTAAATTAATCCAGGACATTTTTTTTTTATGCTCTTTAAATTAATCAGTTTAATTATATGTGACACTGATCGCATCTCATAAAAAACGTTTCATGTGAATGGGAATGAATCTGGTTGTTGTATACATATTTATTTACCTACTCCACTGGATTTCTTTCCCTTTTCTTAATATAAAATCGAGTTTATGAATACATAGGGAAGGACAAATACATCCTTCAGTCTTTTTTATCATCTTTTATTGAAAAGAAAAACATGGGTTTATATTCAAATGAGTAAGTATGGTAGTTGAATTTAATGTGATAGCTCTCGTGGGTAGGTAATCTGGGTTGTGTGTTTTGGTTTGGTGTTGGTTACACTTTCACTCGAGAGTTAAAAATAATACGCAGTAAAGAATGTACATATTTCCTATTCTTGGATGAAAGTACATACATAATTTTACACACCGTATATTAATAATAACAGTTTTTAAAATACCTCCAAATGAATCCAACCAGACTTTTTAACTCTGGAGTAAACCGTGTACCAGACGTGTATACAGATATACATATACATAGTTTAATGTGTAACGTGTGCCACGAGTAATTAGTCAATACGGATTTGCATTGTCATCATTTGAGGAGGAACTGAGAAATGTAACAAACAAACCATAACATGGATAATACATATCGTATACTTACGCATTAACTGTAATCTTCTAGCTGTACATACTTATATATGCATAGAAAAAAAGGGGACAAGCAAAGCCGGACACTTACAAATATAATACTTAAAATTTATGGGTAGAAAAACGTTTTTCCTTTTGCCAAACTCAGGAATTAGCGAGCGTTAAATATAGGATAGACAGTAATGGAGTTTAGATATGAAATAATTATCTATAGGATGTATAGTATACCTTTATATGAAGTAGGAAAAATAAATGGGCGAGTTACCAAATACATCCTGAAAATGCAGTATGCATAAAGGAAAGAGAACAGCAGGACGTATATAATAGTATATATCTGTAGGGATGGTAAATTGGAAATGGTAAACAGCGTCGATTAGTAATAATATGAGCGTGTAACGTATAACGGAGAATTACGTGAATGGTTTATTTACAATATTTTTACAATTGAAAAACGTAACCATCTCTCTCTCTCTCTCTCTCTCTCTCTCTCTCTCTCTCTGTCTGTCTCTCTTCAGTAATAATATTTAAGCAGTGAGAGAGCTCAAAGGAATTGGCGTTGGTGTTTTGGAGATGCTTTGAGACTTTCAAGTTGGCCACAGTGCAAGTGAGCCACCCATCAGCTCCCAACCAAACAGTATATACACATTTTCTACACGTAATTTCAAAACTGACGATCAAAAAACGATGGTTGTAGCTTAAGTACATGCAGTCCCTTTGAATATGAATGGAAGGAGATGCGAATGCGAACATTCACTACATAATACTAAAATACGTGACTCTCATATGTATTCTTCATCATCTGTCTGTCTACCTCTGTTTGGTTTGTGTGTAGTCAAATACCTGTTGAGCATAATCTCTTGTATATAGCCAGTCCACATTAGGTATATATTTATTATAGTCATCCGCAAGTAAGATTAAGATTGCTGCTTGCAGAAAAACCCACTGAAACATAATAATAATAATAATAATGCAAACTGCAACCCTCTCACATATACACACACAAAAACTTTCGCTTTCAAGTTAAAAGTAAATACTCTCATTCTCATTCTGCTTGGCAAGCTAATCCTCTGCAGGTACAACATACAACAGGACAGTGCGTCTCGTCTACATATACTTACTTATATAGACTCTATTTTTTTCTATTGAAATCTTTGTCCAAAAATACCTCCCATTGATTTATTCCCATCAATATTATTATTATATTTGTATTGGAACAATCTCACGATTTTGTTTAGTCTATTCGTTCATTTTGTAGTTTGTGGTTTTCCAATTTTAATCGAGAGATTGGAAATTGCATACAAATCTCAAATATCAATCACGATCATTTCGTTTATTTCATTGGATTTAAGTTTATTTGGCTACCGAGTTCATTGGCCAAAAAAATACGTACACATTTGTAGTTTGTAGTTACACATACGAAATATGAGGTAGCTTTAATATACAAAAAAAAACCTTTATTAATTACTGATATATAACTGTGGATTACGGAAATTAATGACATGTTGATCTTGGAAACTAATTAAACTTTTTGTTTTACATTTGATTTTTGTATTAGATTTTGAAGAAAAATGAGGTGGACGTTCCTTGTAGTGTTTGCATGCCTTTCTGGCTCGATAAAGTCTCACCCAGTCTCATTTGACGGGGATAATCAAAGTCTCAAAGTAGGTAATGATATTTTATCTCAGTCTGAATTAACACCCAGACTCCGAAGAGCAGATGACTCATTACCATCTAGTTCGACAGCAACATCAACTGACAAAGAAGACTTTTCCACTTCCGCCAGCAATAATGCAGAAACAACGCAATTCGCCGAATCTAGATCAGTAAGTTATCAACTATACCTATACTTTTTGTTTTTTCATTTGGTTGCATTTTTTTTGTATTTGTTTTTCACATCAACTCCCTTCTTCAAGTTTTAACATACACGCACGTCATACGTTATGAAAAGGTGATTGTTTTTTAATTGAAATCTGTATTGACCAGTTATGTACAATTTGCAATTTGCCGTTTGGCATTTGTGCAATTATAATTGTTCAAAAGTTAAAGGTTGGAATTTAGGTGAAAATTTATTCAATGTCTTCATCCCAATCAGAAGTACATGCATATGTACATGAAGAAATTTGTTCATTATTTTACAGCGTATGTATATAAAGATATATTCGTGTGGTGAAGTATGTATGTGTGTGCGTAATTGAATGTGTACATAAAAGATTTCTTGGGCTTTTTTGCAGCAGAACAAAAAAAATATTAATTTTTTGGGGTAAAAAAATCTGCATGTATAGATATACATAAAAAGAACTATGGTCATTGAACATAGTTGAACTCACATATTGAATAACACAGGAGAACAGTTATAGACCAAGTTTTTGCTTGCTGCTGTTAAATTTATTCGATATACACATGTGTACATATATATAACCATATGTGTATGTATGTTGCTTAATTGTTTTCCTGCGTACGAACTCTTGCGTGACACACTTTGAGTAGTAGATTGGGAATTTCATACATAGAAAAATGCATAAGGAGTAAACTAGCTCTCTTCTTACATGTAGGCATGTATAAAACATTTAGCATTTACTTTTTGTATTGTCTCCCTGTTTTGAGATTTTGTGAGTCGTTCTTCAACTGTTGTACACATTTATGCACACACACACACACACAGTATAGATAGATATACCTACGAAAATTTCACAGATTTTTATTATTGTTCTGATGAAATCATTGAACTGATTTGTAAGTTCTCATTGGATCAGACACATGTGTACAAATCTACAAATGTTTATATATAAATCAAGTTTTTCGAGAAACCTTTGGTTTTTTTGGGCACACACATACAAAATTCCATGCTTGCAATTTCCACCGTACAAATAAATACACTACTGTGGTGTACTCGCAAATATATAGTAAACACTTGTGTAGTGAATGAAAAGATTTATTAACCACATATTTTTATAATGAATTTGTTTGGTGCGGTCAAGTAAAGTAATGTAGTAATGTAGGCAATGTAGCCTTATTACTTATTAGTAAAGTCTTTGTGTGGTTTTTAACTCGCTCATGCATTCCCAACCTTTCACAGTAATTATTTCAATACAAAAATAATTTGTTCAAAACTTGTTAAAGGATTGAACTTGTAAACATTTTTTTACCTATTTAATTGTCACTTTGACTTTTAATAAGTACGTGTGTGTGAGTTTTTAAGCTGCACACACAAATGCAGATATGCAAGAAGTTTATGTAATTGTTTACTGAAAAAAAGGGGAAAATAATATGAAATCATGCAAAAAATGCAAAGTACAGATAGCTACAGTAATTAGATAATTAGATAAAGAATTAAAGGGAAAGAATTGAATGGTCTGCAGGGAGGCATTAATTCCAATCGATATTTATTGGTATGTTTGGCCTAAAAATGAGTATAATTTGCATGACCCTTATTCAAGAATAATCGAGTTTGAAATCGATCATCAATCCGTAATCAAATTTTCATAGGTAGTTAATTGCCCCATTTTGATAACTAGAGTATATTTTTCATATACTTTATACTAAAATAAAAAGCAAAAGTGTATTAAATCTGTAAAAAATATAACGTTCTGTTAATTAACAGTTGAAATTACCTCTGCACAATTCAATAAAAATGCGAGTAAGGCGTGTATATGTAAGTAGGTATATGTATAGGGAGTGGATCATTGAACAGTGTTTTTTTTCATATGTACGTTCATTTTCTTTGGGGGATTTATGACGGTGTGTAAAAAGGTTCATATTTTGCATTAAAATTTTAAAATCCTCTCTAAATTCATGTCTCATGGTCCTTCTCAAACTTTTGATCTGAATTTACGACGAATTTTAAATTGCCACATGTGGTCAGTTAAAATATTTCATGGTTATTGTTGTGTATTATTGATTTTGAATCTGTAGGGAAAACGAATGTGTGAATTTTTATATGGATTTTTTTCTTCTTCTTTTTCTTCTTGTATAGGATGAAATCGTTGATGTTTTGAAAGCATTGAATCTGCCTGCAGATTTTGCAGAGTCCAAATCGTCATCGACACCAAAGGGTAGCGTCGTGTCTTTCACCGAAGCCATCACTTCAAGTACATCCAAATCATCAAGTAAATCATCTGATGATAAAAGGCCCACCGCTCAATCTCCAATTGCGGGATCCGCATCGGATACGGCGTCCATCTCCAGCTCACCCCGTATTGCTCGTCAGCAGTACATGACAGGGAATTCCATGTTGGATAAAATCATGAACTGTCCATGTGGAAAAGATCAATTATCTGCTGTGGGTGTGAAAGCTGTTGAGTTTTACAATCAACCTAATCCAGCTATCTACCGTGAGCCACCATACGGACCAAATGCTCTTGGACCAGGGGATGTCATTGCTACGAATTTGAAGAGTGTCGGTGGAACCACAGGAAACGTTTTTGGACAAATTATTCGATTGATCCTGGGTATCCCCAATCTTGCTTTATCCCTTCTCAAACCTTTGATTGTTGGAGCCGCGGACACTCTTGCTCAAACCACAGATGCTGCCGCAGGCGTTACTGCACAAGCAGCCAAACAACTTCCTGTGGTAAATTTCGCTTTTTTTTTTGTAACCACATTATGATATTTTTTTGTTGATTTCGTCTTCAAATTCAAATTAATGGTTTCATGGTTTCATGGTTTTGTACAATTTCCTCAAAAAAAAATATCGTTTTTGACTCTTTGACTCTCGTCAAAGTTGTTTGATTTATTTAGACGTATAGAATTCATTTCATCGTACGTATATAGATTTCTCTGATTTTTAATATGTGATGATGATAATACGTTGTATCTCGTGTGTATTACTCCATAAAGATATGCAAAATTAGCTTTTTTCAGTACACGAGTGCGTTTTTATTAGTATCACCGTTTGAAGTTCAAATGCGTGAATCGCTTTTTTATTTTTCTATATGTATACACTTTCGCTTAATCGTTTACAAAAATGCTGTAAGTAGATTGTGAGCAGATGTTAAAATGAGTTTTCGTTTGTTTGTTGTTTAATACAATTTCTATATAGGCATTAAGATCCGGTGCAGTAGTAATCAAGAGATTATTGGAGACATTTGGAGATGTGACTGGGAGCTTATTACATGTTTTCTCAAATCTTGTTGCATCCCTGGCTGCTGCCAAAACAAGTCTCAGTGGGACTTTGCCATTTGCCTTTGACATTTTGGGTGATGTTAGTGGTCGTGTGGCACAAACAGTTGGGACAGCCGTGGATTGGGTCTCTGGAACAAAGGAGATTCTCTCATCAGGAGTCATTCAAGCGGCCAAAACTAAAGGAAATCTTTTCTCAGGACTTGTTGAAGGAACCAAAGGTTTCGGAACTGGTTTACTCGAGGGAATTAAATACGGAGTTAATGATGAACAACCACCTGCTGATCCAAATGCTGGAGCATGGAGACGTTAACCTAGTTAACTTTAGTCAATTTTTAGAGTCTTTTTTTTATATATATATGTATTATTTTATAATTATGAACTATATGAAATGTCTACAGTCTACCCAAATTTTCACTTGAGTTCAACAAAACATATTATACATGAAAATATTATTTATTATATATATAATCATAAAAAAAAACATTCATTATATAATGTGAATAATAAGTAAATATTACAAAAGACAAATCAAATGTGTGTAGGGGAGTCAAGTGAAAATTCGGTTCTGTGGGAACACAAGAAGAGTATTGGACAATTTAAATATACAATCATGTGTATGTATATGCGTACATATTTTATTTTTTACATTTTTCTACAATCCTGTGTAAATCTTGTTAGTTTTTTGTAAAACGAAAGTCACTGAACAAGTTTTCTCTGACTTATTAATTCGTAATTCGCGTTGAAAAGCAAAATGTATATGTTTTTTTTAATTATATATCGTCTGCAATTCTTCTCTACTGTGATGTCTCATTTTGTCATCGTCGCGTGTAATCTCTCTGTATATCTCTAACAAAAATAGGGAAACATAGGGGGAATATATATATATATATGAAAAAAGAACGTGGACGAGTCAGGAAATTCTTTTAAGCAGTTATGTAGTGATTTGTAATAGATATGTATATACATATATAGTATTGTAATATTAAATGTGCAGTTATCAATATTTTTATTTAATCGTCACAGAGGAAGGAGAATTCCTTGAGGAATACAAGAAATGCTATAGAGAGAGAGAGGAATGGAAAAAAAGAACCTATAAATAATATCATGTGTATTATTACCTATATAATTAATTTTCGAGAGAGAAATATGTTAAGTAATTCTCGAATGTCAACACGTGTTTTTTTTGGACTACTATTATTAAAAAAAAACTCGTGAAAAAATGCTCATAGTAAGATTGAGGTATGTTCTTTCATTAGTTGTATTATTAAAATTAGTACACATACGAATGGAATCAAATCAAATTACGATCGTGTGTATGTATGTTTGTTGTGTATGTTATATTATATAATGATAATAATAATAATCGAAAGAAATATATATCCTAAAGTGTCCCATATATCCCCATGTCCCAAATGCGTCCAATATATTACAAATACTATTAAATGTTGAGTTTTTCAATAGAAATGATACGAAGAAGCGAAAAATAAAAACTTTTTGTATATGTAAAATTTACTATTTGTATTGGATTAATTCAAACAATAATTGTGTGATCATATGTTTTTATTTTGTTTACGTATATATCATAACGGTTCTCAAAGTCTGCGTGTATATTTCAAAACGTATATGATGGAAAGAAAAAGCAAAAAGGAAACAAGAAATCTAAATATATGTAAGTACTGGATAAGAGCAAAATTATATTTATTATTTTGCCACATCTCTCAAGTATGTAGTTTGTTTTCGTATATTATGGGCAAAAATGAATGTTGTTGTCTTCGTCTTCATTTATATCGCCTCTGTTGTGAAAGTTTTATTTTGGTAATATAATGAGTTATTGTCAGTACATTATATAGTGTGAAATAACAATCTTTTTCTATTCAAACACACACACAAATATACACATTGGAATTGGGAATACATTTAAGTAAATATCTATTTTTTTTTTGCATCATCTTCATCACAACCTTTTGTTCCCTAATCCTCTTCATTGTTCATATTCTAATAATACGATGATATTCCCTATACTTATCAACAATCTTTTTGACGAAATTCCTCTTCTTCAGTCTTCTTTTATCAGATTGCACACGACGAGTTTATTTCTGTATGTATACATGCAAACCAACTGTTTACAACCAGAATCGACAGTACTGAAAGACAGACAATCACACTGTTTATTCAGTTATACCTATCAAATTGTGTAATGTGAGCCGATCATTACAGGCAATCTTGTACAGGAAAATTATATTTTGCATTTACAAATATCGCACAATGTAAAAAACTACAAACGTGCGACGGTGCTTTGGAAATATCATTTTATCGCTAATTTGTTATTTGTCCCTATTCTGTGTGTATCTGTACATTATCTGTCTATAGAGGACAACAATAATTATTGTTTTTGTGCGTCTGTAACTCTATATACAATATAATTGGTATTATTTGTACTTGTCAAGTGACTTCTCTTATTCCACTGGACTAAATGTTTTAATTTTAATTATAAAGAAAGGGGAAAAAACAGGAAACGCGTTCACATGCTTTGTGAATTGTGTGTGTGTTAGATTGAAAGGTGTACATACAATGCACAGATGTAGTTTCAGGTATGAAGTAATGGACAGCGTAAAGTTGATCTACCAGTCAGAATAGATCACAATAGATCACTTGAATATGATAGTAAGATCTTATGTAAGATATTGTTCGCATATGAGTATCAAATACAAAAGGAAAGATTGCCGGCTTTGTGATTACATGGTGTGTTGACCATCCTGCCTCAAATATTATAAGATATATAGAATGCAGTTCTACGGTACTTTTGTACATTGTATAGCATATGAGAATATTCAACTTTTCTTCAAACTGTATACATAGCATATATGTATATATATGTACAGTGTAGACTGTAGAGTCTCTGTACTACCAACCAAATGCAGTGTGTAATAAAATTTTATGTAGGTAATACCTGAAGACTGCTGTATCAACGACTGCTTACTCTGCCATGCAAATCTAACTCTATGTCGAATAGAAATATATGGAAAAGGAAAGCTGACCAGGAAGAATACAGACTACGACTGAAGGAGCTAGGCGAGCACGTAACATACCAATACAATATAAAAATTTGCCATGTTTTTATTCCTACTTGATAAAGTGAACGAGTATGCCTGCATACAGACACATTTAAGCTTATAGTTTTAATTTTTTCTTGTATTCCGATTTAAAAAGTTTAACGAGTCACTTATGGCAGCTGTATATAGGTAATAGTGTATGTAATAGGTTTTGTATATAGATACATGTACATCTGTGTATGTTATGCATGTATGAATTGATGAAGACTTAATGTGCAATGAAATAAAATGTACTTTAAAGTATACTCGTCGTTGAGTGAATGTTGTGTGTGGCAAATTGCAGGTTCAAGTCACTAAAGTTATGAAGTCGAGTGTATTCTATAGACACACATGTTTTTCTGTTTTTCTGTTTGTTTGTTTATGCATCGAGAGAAACACCCTCATCTCAATTTGTGTATAATGCATATTTTACATGTAATTTGGTCAACTCCTTTATAATTTATCTATCTCTCTAAAATCAGTTCATACTGTGAATATTAAAGCTCTGTAGATTTATACAGAATTGTATATAATATGGTATTTATGGGGCAAGAGAGAGAGAGAGACATCATATAAGCTCGTACTCTTTAAGCGGCTTCTGCAGATGACATAACTTTTGTACACATAATTCTGATAAATCATAGTTAAAAGTAATAAGCAATTATTTCACACATCCATCCTAATTTTGTCTGAATTACCCATTTCCTTAATGTTGTGCAAAAAGCAGAGGGATTTCTTACCTTCAAAACTATCAATTTTCGAAATAGTTCCAAGTTTTTCAGTTGTTATCAAATAAATTCAGCTTAATTGACAAAACTTGATGGAAATGGAGATAATTCCTTGAAAAAGAAAACTCCCCAGCATTTTAGGATTCTTCTTAATATAAGTAATATAAGTAACTATAGCTAGATTGCAATGCACATTGCATCTAGAAAATAGGAAGTATTCATGCAAAATCCTGTTGACCAAACGGTAAGTCAGCGAGAGAGAGAGAGAGAGAAAATAATGAATGGTAAAATAATTGAATGTTTGAAAGTTCATTTTGCTAAGTTCATTATAGTAAAAAATTACTATTATTATTATCTACCTATACGTTTGATTAGACTTGCTAATGGTGACACGTTATTATGTATCAGTAATTCTTGTCGAGGAGAGTTAAATCACGATTTTTGTCTCATTCATCCACTGTGTGGCCAGACAATTATGTCAATTTGTATTTTGTTCCCTCTTCAGACAACCTCATGATCTTACAATCCTATCAAGATTCACTTGAACATGACAAAGAATAAAAAGCCTTGTTTTGTTTTTGTTTTTTTGAAGTACATGAAAACTGAAAAAAAAAAAATTTGTTGACAGAGTTTAAATTGGTTAAATGCTCACAACTTCCCAAAATGGAAGAATAGTGCATGGAATACATACACACTTTCAACATTTCGACTGATTGCATGAGGATTTCATGTTTTCATCGCTAATTAAATGATGATTTTCATTTTATGAAATGTACTAACAAAATTATTTCCCATAGGCTTTAAAAACTATCTGTACAGGGTACATGCAATATTTAAGGCAAGAAAAGCCACAGTGACTTTCATTCTCGTGTCTTTTGTCGCAAGTTGTCTTTCTCCTCAGTTGACATTTTATTTCAAGACTCTTGCAGTTTTTGCACCCACTCAAGTTTTTTGTTGTTTTTTTCTTCCCTAAACAGTTTCTACATGGACGCACATCAAGATAATGCCATTTTTTCAAACTACACACAGCTAAAACAGTGTTATGACAATGACCATACGTGAAAGTTGTAGTTTGCAGTAGCAGACATGTAGTAATTACTCTCTATTATTTCAATTAAATACCTCTAAACACACACTGACGATGAGATCAGTACTCCTTCTTGGTCACTGTCAAAAGTTGTCACTGCAATGTCTTCACAAATCATATTATTATTATTACTTTTTATCTACTTTTTAACTACAAGAATTCGCAAAATCTTGCGAATTCTTTATTTTTGACTAAAAAAATATATTGGGAAATAATTTAATCGTGTATATACTTATGTATTGAATTATGAAGCTGTATGAAGTGTAAATTCTAATAATTCTCTTAGGAAAAAAAGCTCAATAATAAATTAGGATATAGAATAACTTTTGAAATGAGATTGGATTTGAAAGATTAAAATACAAAAGCGCATTCATTTCGTTGTAAGCATGTCTGCATAAAAATGATTGAAATATGGTTACATGTGTTGAGCTTTGTTGTGATTCATTACTATTTTAAATGAATACGAAACGTCATCCTGTTTATTATTATTAGTATGATGATTTTGCTATTCTCCGTATGATATGAAGAAAAGGTGATTGTATTACAGGCGTGTATTCATTTTTTTTTATGTTGATATATATTTATTAAACGTTACTTTTAGGTACTAAGTACTCACAGCAGATCATTCCATATTTTATTATGATGATGGTTTATCATCATAAATCATAAATTGCTATTACGTAACCCAGTGTAGAAGGTATTATTTATTTTTTTGATGCAGTTGCTGCTCCTGTTGTTGTTGATTTATTTTCACGCATAATATATTGAACTCCACTCTGTATTTATATTTATATAGTCATTATTAAACATATGGTATTTTCTAATTTTAATATTTATTTATAAAAGCACTTGATCCCATAGTTTAAGTTTCATTTCTTTCTTTCTTCCTTCCTTTCTTTCTTTTTGCTTCAAAGTACGCCATTAAAAAGTAAGCTTTGAATACATTGAATGCTACATTTTCTCTTACCAATAGTATTTATTTATACAGTTTTCATTTTTTTATAATACGTATTTTTTGTTCTTTGTAGGGGTGTTTAATTATGACACTTGAAGTTTTATAAAAATTTCTCCCGAAACCCCAATTCAATAATTCCTTATCATTGTTTTTTCTTTTCAACTCTTCTTCTTTTTCGTCTACAAAATTGTTGCTCCCAACCATTTTTATTTAGCTGTACTTTGTTTGTGTATTTATATGTAGTCACTTTTTTATTTTCATTTTTAACTATTCACAGATATAGTTTGTGTACATATCCTATTGTTATATACACTACATATTTAATCCCCAGGAATCCCCCTTTTTAGAGCCCAAAAAAAGTCCGAAATACCCCATACAAATACATACTATATTCCTAAAGTGTGTCAGAGAAAAGATATGAGAAAGCGGAGGATATAGCAAACCGTATTTATACCAATATAAAAACAAACCAAAATAAAGCAGTTCTCCCCTTAATAATAATAATAATAATAATAATAAAATCCTATGCATACATTAAATTAATTGTAGAATGGTAACAAAACCCAATTTATAGTCGAGTAACATAGATACAACAACATTCAAAAACCCTTCTTTTGTCGTGATAAAAAACTTTTACATATAAATAACTGTAATATGATATTATTAATACCTTATTAATACCTAGTCAGAATTGTTGAGATGTGCATTGTACAATTATTACACATGAGTTGAATCGAATTAAACATGCTGTACTGTATATTATGACACAAAATCAACTCTTGAAACAGTATACTTTAACTTTTTATATGCATATATTACTTACTAAATAAACCCCCGAAAAATCGTTTCAAAAATTTCCATTTTGTATTTATGTTTTAGTTGAAAACCCTCTCAAGAAAATATTGTATATCAGACACATAAATACGGAATTTTATAACCGGATTAAACAAAATGGGCAATATTTCCTTTTACATTTCAATTTATCTCGAGTCGGGAAAATCATCATGAACTAACTGACGAATGTATAAATACTAATAATAATACCCACTGAATTAACTATACAACGGTAGTTAATTATAATAATTAAATAATAATAATATATATGATACACTTTTATGCAAATATTTATATTATACAGTAACTGGACTGAATGGCACTCTTTGACAAACAAATCTTACACTCATTATACAATTTTCTACAACTAGAGTAAGTTCGAAGAATGCAAGACAAAGAGCATAATAATCATAATAGTAAGTGTTAATAGGGAGATTGCACATTTGGATGAATTGATTCATCCAAGTTAAAATCATCCAAAAGAAAGTAAAGGGTTAAAGA
>JAIUND010000913.1:0-47768 GCA_034699125.1 Gisinianus flammeolus | reverse complement strand
AGAGAGAGAGAGTCAAAAGAGCTTTGCATTCATTTGTCTCTTTCTTTCCTATGACTTTTTCCCTTTTTGTTGGGGAAATTTACTTATGGAAATGCAAGCGAATAATAATAATAATGCGACGATTACATATTCCATTTCACGACATTCAATTTTACTCTGTCACTATATAATCTTAGTCCGTCAATTTTTCTAACCATTTCATGTTCAGGTCACCTTCTAGACGGGAATACAATGTTGGGATTTGGACTGGACAGACATCTATTAATAATATAAATCCGACTCACCAGGAAAATGGGAGTAATTTTATTCTTTCGTTTATTATTTTTCAGTTTGACCAAATCATGATGAGCGACGAGTACAAACAAAAAAGGAAAATGTAACACGGAGCGTGCAGGTTCAAAGTAAATGGTAATACAAATACAAATACATAATGCACATGGTTAGAACATACATATGTACGTACGATACATATAGCAAGGGAAATGAAATTAAATGAGAAATATGTGAAAAGTAAATGCTTTTTGAAAGTTTTGAAGTTCTATGACAACAAGTTTGAATGATGGTGAGGGCAGGCTTTTAAAATACAAAATATCTTGAAAAGAGATTTGTCTCAACTTTCAACAGTTTTTTTTCCCTTTGTGGTAATCTTATTTTCTTGAGACATTCCATGAATTTTGCTTTTGCTCTTTTGCTGCTTTCTTTTTTAAGACCTCACAACTCTTAAATCTGCCCAAATGAGGATGCATCTTAATGGAAATCTACACGTCAAGAGTCAATTTGTTCTGGCGGGGAGTTTACATAGAATTACAGTCATTCCCGTCCATCTTTCTTCCTTGTTTTCTTTTCTTTCTGTACTGGTTCCCTTCAGAGTTCAGAATGAGTACTCTCTCTCTCCCTCTCTCTCTCTCTCTACATTCACCTGGCTCACATTCCAAGGACTCAAGGGAAAACACACACATGTACTGATATGCACACGCATTTCTATTAACTATTGTACACAACATTCTTAAACAAATACAGATACATACAGAATTTTTTTATATTCCGCACTAAAACTCTTCTCACAAGCAATTACAGTGTACAATACATTGAAATTCCATAATCTATAATATTTGTGCTCCACTTGTATTTGTATCAATTAAAATCTAGTTTACTGACCAAAACTCTAAAGTACAAAATCCTCGCCATCATTCAATTGCCTCTACTAATTACGAGAGAGAGAGAGAGTGTGTGTGTGTGTAAATACAGATAGTGTGCACAAAAACTCACAACTTTCAAGACTTGCATTAGGCTTTTGAACACGACTGTCTGCGTAAAACTCTGTGTGTAGACTTGGTCATTAGATATTGTGAAATTCCTCTTGTGTTCAAATTACATTATAAACAGCAGAATGCTCTGGGTTTTTCTTTCCATATCCCATCCCATCCTTCACTTCCCACTTAAACAAATGAAGACGGTTCTTTAAATTTCATTGAATCATACATGTAGTCAGGATGCTGACAGGTTCCACACAACTTTCTATGTCGTTTTCAGTCTTATTCATATCAAACACTCACCAAACTCCAAAGGGAACACACCTACGTTTTCACATCGTATTATTCTTGTCCCGAGTTTTGTTCTTCTTTCTGAGTGAGAGAGAGGGAGAGGGAGAGAGAGAAAGAGGGAATCTTCTCGGGTCGACTCAATCTGAGTCAGGCAGTCAGTCAGACAGCTCAACCTATAATTTCTTGGACACAAAACAATAAATTTCTTCCCTCGTACATGTTCCTATAAAATTTCACTCTAAAATACATATAGTAGACTGTAAAGACTGTAAACTGTAAAGCAATAAAGTATTTATGTAATTTAATTTAAATTAATCAAACGTACGTGTACGAGCTACGTCGTTTCTGTACAAACTTCAGTTGAATCCCTAGAAATTGTTTGCAGTTGCATTGAGAATTTTACAACATCTCTCTTTTAATACTTTAAGTAGAATATCTGTAGGGAAAGAGTTTGGCAATGTAAGCAAAGGGATATATATATAAAATATGCATTAGTTTTGGTGGTTTACTCGTGTTCGTTGTTTTTGTGTAGAAAGTTGGAGATTCAGAAGATGAGAAGGAGCAATAACAAAACAACCCTTTAAAACGGGCTGTCATTATTGTACAACTTGAGCTCTAATTGCTAACAGCATGGGGTTGTTTTATAAGTCGAATATTATCCAATTAACCCATTCTGAGAGTTTATATATCTGTAGTTTGACTATAGAATCATTTTTTGTGAGTATCCTTCACAGAGGAAACATGTCTCATATGTCAGCATTTCTTCCCTTATCCTTATCAAATTCAACTCTTGCAAGCACAGAATTTTCCTGTGTCTGCTCCTGAAATCCGCTCCATGAAAATACAATTTTTGTGTTTTTATCCATTCGACTCCATTAAATCATACATGTACATGATCATCATCATCATTTCGCATTCAATACTTTTTGGCAATTGAATGTTCATTAAAATAAATGCTCAATGAGCAATTTACACAATTTGGATTGCCAATACCTCATTAAAAACTATGAAAATTAAGCCAATTTGCTGATGTTGATGTTGATCGTCCGGTAAACGTCCAAGAGAATTGTTCATATCCATGTAGCTTTTATATATAAACTTGTTTTTTTTTACGAATAGGAATATAATTTATATACCTAAATTAAGATAACTATACGATAAACTATGACGCCTTCAAAATCCGTACTTTTTTCCCCTTTGCAAAAAAAAGTATATGCGATAAAATGACAGAAAAACTACACGCCCTTCTATTTCAAACATTATTTACAATTAAATTAGTTGGAAATTGTCCACAAATCTCTCTCTTTATTTAAATTTGCAAGATTATATAGATGAGTGAGATAACCCAATGGCTAATACGTACATGTAAATATGTGAGTGCATATAACTACATATATATACATATGTACTGTGTACAATCTTCATTTTATCTCTCTCATGTCATTATTTTCGTCATAAATTTAGGCAAATTATGTTTTGATGGTTGTTTCGTCATTTATGAATTTTCCATTTCCCAAATCCAATTCTCCTACACGATGCCTTCAGTTCATCAGCTCATGGGTTGCGGTTTCTCATGGTTAACCTACGCTTTAGAGATCATCTCCGTCTGTATAAAATATCTAAAACTTCGGCTTTGGGTTTTAAATGGATATTATGCATGCATATAGGTATGTATGTATTTAGGTACGGTGAGTAAGATATATTATGTGGTGAAATATATGGAGTATGGATTTTCGAGTTTGTTCATCGGTGAAGAAAAAGAATTATAATAATAAATATGCAAATTAGAATTGAAAACATTTACTTCTCTCAAGTCAAAAAGAGAGAGAGAGAGAGAGATGAACTCACTAACAAAACTATTCACATTCAAAATGACAGCTCTTTGGAGCTTTCCAACCTTTTTGCTGATAATTGTGAGCCGTTGCCTGGGACTTCCAATGAAATATGGTGAATAGTGGGTTTTAAAGTTGAGTCAAACGATAAAAATAAAAATAATATAATGAATGGAAAATGTATGAATAAACGAACCAATAACTTGAACAGTTCTCATTTGTCATATTTCCATATACCACATGTACAAATTCCACATGGAAAAAAAATCCTCAAACATTTTGTAACTTTTGAATTTTGAATTTACGTTAAAGTCTTGTTGATTTGACAGATGCCGGACTTGGACTTTCACGTAGGTTTTGCTTCATCGTCTGCTTTTGTATATCCTTGTCGTTTTACATGGCAAAATAATAAAATGGATTACATTTATCGTACAGATACGTAAAATAAATGGAAAAGTCTATGAACTGAAAGAATACAAAACACATGTAATGTATGTTTCTATATCTCTATAGTACTTTTATATCTCTCTTGTGTATGGATAAAAAAACTGAAGACTATAGTCGCTTATGTTGTAGAATGTGCACATGCTGAGTGTATAGAAGGAGAGATGAGAGTCTGCATGAAAAGACCAGGAAATCTTTTTGGAGTTCATGAATGTATCGTATGTACAATGTGCATCAACGATACACACGTACTAGGTACAGTTGACAGAGGAGAGATACACAAAAGTAATAATAATAATACGAGGATAAAGTATAAGCAAATGTTGACGATGTGTTGAGAATAAAAGTCACTCTTTATTAGTCAAGTGTAACGACATGAACCACTAAAGTAATGATGACAAGTCCGTGAACTATAGGAAACCAAGTATTTTATCACGAGCTCAAGCAAATCGTACGTAAATCATCCACTCATGTTTATATATATTTTCTACAATACATTCACACACACACATTCGCGTAGATTGACTATACCTGCAACGTGACATATTGGCTATACAACCATACCACCTTGTGTCAGAAAAATACCTACGAGGTGGTTCCGTGTATTTCTTTGTATATTTAGTCCAAAACTTTGTACTGACTCAATCTCACCACATTACAGCTAAAGCTTCTTTAAAGCTCGACAATCCACAATCTGTCTGCTGCTAGAGAAATATCAATCCTGAATGTGTGAAGCCCCTCACTTTTACTATTTCTTTCACTGTGACTTCACGAGAACCATCACAAAATTTACAATGCATATCCCACGGAATGCATATACCTGTTGTAGGTATATTTATGCTACTTACCTACATATGTATGTATATGTAGTTGGATAAAGTAAAGAGTTGAAGTGTGCAATGAATATATAGGAAAGAAAGGAAAAGGAAAGGGAAGTCATTCGTTCTTCTCTGTCTGTCACTTGAGCACTGTAGGAAAAGTATAGACGAAACCGTCGTTGAAATATGTATCAAGAGAGAGAGAGAGAGAAGGAAAGAAAGAAGGAAGGGAAATAAGACAAATATTTGGTCTCAATCGAATTAAGAGATATAACCACAATAAATCAAAGTCTAATTGGTTCTGTCGTAAATCAAACACGTTTAATTTTACCATATTGGTACATACATGCATGAACGAGTTGAATTTCCAAATTTTCCACCTGTACGTACACTGCGCCTTCTCCCCGTTCGGATATGAATATGTAAGTGTGGAGTGGACATTGGTCTCAAAAGTCGTAGAGTTTATTGAGCCTCAGTTATTTTCTCTACCCTGTTCAACTGTACACACACGGGCAAAGTCGAGTTTTTATTTACATTTACATTTGTAATTTATAATAGAGACATTGAAGATTTTGGACAGTGTGTGTGTGTATGTGTTCAGTGTGTTGGACTGTGGACAAGTGGACAACAAGTCCTGAACGAGCATAATTTATCAGTATTATTTGAGTCAGGAAATTTGAATTTACATTGAGGAGTGAGACAGAGACAACATAATCATGTGGAACAAAATCTTCTAAATTTATTTGAATTATTGCTTATTATTCGTTCAGATTGACCGCCATCACGTTTCTCTGTGTGGTCATCAAATAAATAAAAATCCACATCCAAATAATACTGAATTATTATTATTATTATCATATCATTTCCCATTCCAACGCAACTTTGTCATTTCATATTATATCGTAATAATGTACTATGCTCACAAGGCAAACAAAAGGAGCTTAACTAAACGTATACATCAGGGAAAACTATCATACATCAACTAGGTTGAACTTAAATCAAAATCTAAAGTAGAATTTATTCTTAATAAGGCAAAGAACAAGATTGAGTCACAATATGGTGACTCATTGCCAAAAGAAAACAAGGAAATTTGAAACTCCTACCTAAGTATGTACTGCTGAATATCTGTATACGTATTTCTGCAAGCCATAAATGATTTTCGAACTGTAAAATCTTAAAACTGATTGAGTTATTACACGAGTCCATGTGTCAAAGTTTTCATTAATCTTTTATCATCTTTGACCCACAACATATTGACGTTTTGTATAGTGATAACCAGACTAACAATACGACTCTTTTCAGACAAATGAACAAATGTACGCAATGAAATGTTTAATCAATATTTCATGATGGAGAAAATGGTGCGTCTTGAAGAAAAACTTTGAGTGACATCTCAGTGGATAATCTGTGTGGTTCGTACATCGTTGGTGTTTTAATGCGGAAACTCGTAAAAATGTAAGGAACGCATAGAAAAAATATGTTTGTCCTACAAAGGAATTTACGACAGGAATGAAACAAGCTCTTTCTTTTACTTGAGTGTAAAAATGCAACGTAATTCTGGATTCTAGATTCAAGAGTCTGGGCGTAATTTATTGTAGGTCTGTTACGTTTTCCTTTTGTACAATGTGTGTTTGTGTGTGTGTGTGTGTGAGAGAGAGAGAGAACCATGGTCAGATTTTTGATACTTTATTACCTGTACATGCACAGTATGCACACATATGACAGGATTTACAATGTATCGCCTATGAAAAACAGAGAAACTTTTGTAGTATGGCTAAATATATACATACCTAATATGCAATTCCCATGTATGCTGAACAAAGTTGATTTGTTTTTCTTAGAACCATGGAATTTTTTTTTTTAGAGAATCATCTACTTCTACACGGAGTGCAGGTATCGTTATGCTCAAGAACGAGAAAGAAAAGTTCATATCAAGTAAAAAAAAAAATTTATTTTAGAATGCAAAATAGTTTATTTGGTTCTCCCCAGGGGAAATGGAATAGTAAATGGTTGTTTATGTTCTTGCTCTCGTTCCCATTTGAATATCTCCGTGTCATTTCATGGTGCATGTTAAACAGAGAGAAAGAGAAAGAGAGAAAGAAAGAAAGAGAGCTAAAGGATTACAGGTTCAAATTTTTTGACAATTGTCGCGACCAAAGCGTGTAATTGACTCAAAGGGGACAAAAACAATGGCCTTTTAACTTAGAAAATGAGACGCCCATATATTAATCATTCAAAACCACACACATTGTACGGACACAACACGGGGTTGTTCTTCTACATGCATGGGAGACAGATTGTGTAAAAAAATCAACGCCAAGACGACACTGCATACATATAACGTTGTTATTGTTTCCTCTCCCTTTGGTCTCAACTCTCAACCTCAACTTCAAGTCTTGAGCCTATGAAGTCTCAAGGCTCTCCTCTACCTAGTTCTCTCTCTCTCTCTCTCTCTCTCTCTTAGTTCTCTATCACTCTCAAACCCGTGAATATCTTTACACTCTTAGTATCTCGCATGCCTCAGTATACATAGGTATGCATGTATTTAGTACACGTTATAGATAAGAACGTTGTGTATAGGAGAATAATTTCTACAAGTACGGACATATCGTACATAGGCGGATGGGTCAAATCATGTTGAAAAAAACTATCAGCCGCTCACCCAGGAACAAGAACGAGATGCTGGGTTGTGTGGTAAAAAGGGAAAAGTCTAAAAACAAGACACCAGAACAAGATAACCCGTTGGAACAAAAGACAAGGAAACTACTAGACTAGAGAGAGACCTCCAATAGTGAGATTTCTCGCACTGATACTTGTTTTTACGATACGATACGATACCCAAAACTAACACTCATTTTCAGTTTCATCTGACTGAGATCTGATCAACTTTTTGGAATAGAAACATCCAAACATCCGCAGTAAAAGAGGAAAAAAACCCACAGAGATACACAAAATTGATAGGGAAATCTCTCGTTTTCTCTCGCTCTTTCTTTCTCTTTCTACGAACCCCCCCCACTAAAAACGAATCTGGAATCTCGTCCGTGTCACACGTCAAATATTTCAATATTGAATGACGAGCTCCTCATTACTTTACTCCTGTAATCATTCTCTAGTCAATGCCGAAATCCTCCAGCTTTTCTGCCCTTATTCTTACGATTACATATAAAAATAGGATCAAAGAAATGTCAAAGGCATAAAATATTCATGATGATGATATTTCCCATGTCATGCAAATTACTACAAGGTTTCATTTACCTGGTGGTACACAAGCTCTGATGCCTCAAAATTTAAACGCTACTGGAAATGTGACGCAACTGTGGAGAATCCAAAAGGAATAAGTCACGGGTGAATAGTTTTCAAAGGAAGATGTGAGAAATGAGGATATGTACACATGACAGTTAAATTCTCAATATGAATATTGAAATAAACTAAAATAAATGGATGATGATGCAAACTGCTCTTCTTGTGTATACGGTCGACCACCTGTTTCTATTTTCTCTCGATCTCAATATCGTTTCATTAATTTTTTTCTCCTCGTCATTTCTTTTGAACTGGAACTAAAAAGTGTTGTCCATTCATTTCCCAACCGGAGAATCACGACTTTTATTTATTTATCTATCTTCTCATCTCTGAAATGCAATCAGAATGAAAAAAAAAACTGTTGCTCCTTCATTTCCTTCACTGTTGATTTAACCACACTCGTTTTGAATTGAATATTTAATAAAACTGTTGTAGCCATTTGTGCCCATCACAATCATGAGCAAAATCTATTGGATTTGAATGAAAAGTATCAAGTGTGTGTGTGGATTTCTTTTCTCTAAAATCATATTCAATTTGAAATATACATTTAATAATATTTGAATATCACTCAAAAAGTGACAGCAGATGCAAAATTCAGACAAAAGAATGAAAGAATGTACGACGAGAGAAAAATTCTAGGTTGTCCAACAAATGTTTGGCACTTGACAGAGAGTAAAAACTTACTTTTGAAGTAAGAAGCAATTATGTATAGTTTAAAAATAAGTAAAGCACTAACTTTTAGACGGTAAGATTGTTTTTATTCAGTATACAAAGGTTTTAAATTAAATTATTATATAGTTGGGCGATTAGACTAAGCCACACAGTCATACATTAAAATGGTAAATTATTTAATTTAAGCATGAGTAATGGCTCAAGTTTGAAATTCAATAATCACGTACACACAAGTCATACAATATTGCACGGTTTTTCCTCTGGGGGATTTGTGTGTGCGTTATTAGGCTTAATTTTTGATTTATTTTCTACCTTGATGCTCTACATCTACCGTCCACAAAACCCATCCTGTACAATATGTAAAAAGAAATGAAGAATGAAGAAGAAGAAGAAGAAGAAGAAGAAGAAGAAGAAGAAGAAGAATAGCACACAGAGCCAAATCAAATGTTTAGACCAGTCATTTATCTTATTTAAACCGTGCCTTGTTTATGAATTTCTGTATAGCTACAAGGGGAAAAAGTGAGCCAGAGAGATTTTGCAATAAAAAAGCAAGTTTTGAAAATAATGAATTAGTTTTGTTACAAAAGAAAGTTGAAGATTTATCTTTGACAATTGAATAAAAATTCTAGGATAGGGAAAATTAACTCAAAGTTTAAAGTTTACAATTACAGTAGAACGTCCTTGCATTCTTGTATAGTTTCACCATCCAATATTTCAAGAGTTTTGTTCTATTTGAATATGATTAAAACAAAATCCTATCGTCTTGATTTGAAGCAGAGGAAATTGGACTGGAAATCTTCGACTGGGTTGCATCACACATCCAGGTTGTGGTTTATAGGCCTATCTTTATTTACAGTCTATAAGGGAAAGTAATCACAGTGATTCAGTATGTGTGTGTGTGTGTGTTTGAGTGTAGACGTAGCCGAATATTCAGATAAGAAGCCGAAACGAAGGGGAAATAAAACGGTGAGGAAATCCAGGGGTAAAACTAATGTTTTGAGAATATGGAGAAATGAAAGTCTTTTGTGATGAGAAGAGATTTGGTTAAGAGCTTATTGAGAGCTGAAGGGAAGGGAGTAACCTTGTTTCAAAGTGAGCAGATTTATTGAGAGACAGCTTGGTAATCTCAAAGAAGGGCGCATCTCCTCAAGTCGGCAAAATGACCACTACGCCCTTAACACAATAATGATATGACCTACCTTTGCCTCCAGCATCCTAATTGGCTCACACATGTTGATCCACCTGAACTTCATTTTTCTCTCTCTACATTTTCTCTCCAGAGACCCTCTCTTTCTCTCTCTCTCTCACTCTTGACCAACAAACGCAGGCATGAATACATCTGTAATATTTTCCATATTCATATTTTACCATGACAATCATTTTAAAACTCTAAACACACACTCACTCACACATGAGCAATCCCACAACGAACGATACTAAAGAGAATCCCTTGAATTGTGATTCAAATTTGATGATAAGTCATCAGGTCAAAGGTCTAAGGGTTTACTTATTAATATACATAGCTGCTTATGGGCTATTTTCAACTACTCCAAGTCTTCCATTTAAAATTATTATTATCATGAATTCACATTTAAAGCTTGTTCAAAACAGATTCAATTTCATTTGATATACAACACTCGGCACTCTCGGGAATTCAAAAGAAAGAAGGATCACAAAAATCCAGTGGACGATACTCATGTACAAATACGGTAGACGCGGAACTTTTAGAGTCTTCCAAGAGATTTCTTATTTATTATAAACTGTTTTCCATTCTAAAATATGAAAGGTACTCAATATCACACAGTTGATACCATAAGAACAAGATGCTCTCTGTATGAACGAGTTGTGTAATATTTCAGTCATTTTCTCATCCACACACACAGTTTTGATCAAAGAGAGACGAAAGAATAGGATCCCCCTGGAAGAATCCAGATTCTCGAATTGAAAATGATAGTTTGGGAGAATACGCATACGTACTATTACGTACGTATGACTCTTCAATTTACTCAACGACCAAGAAGGCTGGGTTGAAAAAGAAAAAAAGAAAAACCGGTAGCAATCTGTCGAGAATTGATGACACGAACTGAGATCCTTATACGGTGAGTAGCGGCAGCTGTGAATACATATAATATGTATATGATATATTTTTACCGAAATCTCTCTCTCGCCGACACACTCTGTCTGGGAAAGTTGTCGATGTTCATTGGCTTCGACAGACTGTTTCATCAATGAATTGTGAATTCACCTCCCCTTCCTCTCTCTTTCTCTCTTTCTCTCTCTCTCTCTCTCATTTGACGTTTGCATCTACTTAATATTTTAACAATAAGCCCTTTTGACCTTTACATGTGCTAAATATTTAAAACCCCTTACATTCGCTTGCCTTCCATTTCTATCTTCTATCAGTACGTTTCAACACTTATGATTAGAATTTAGAATGCTGAATTTTCTTTCTTTGCAGTGCATGGATTTATTCAGACTGATTTCAATCCGGATTTAGATTTTGAATAAATGTTTTAGACTTTTAGAGTTTTAGTCAATTAGATGTCATGTAGATTCCGCTTGAGAAAAATAAAAATCCCACTTTATACCAAGAACGCAAGAACGAGAAACAAAGGCTTTGACTCTGTATTTCATAGGTGAATTTCCTTTTACGACAAAGAGAAGATTGCTGTACATTCGTGTGCTCGTTGGAAATATAGACGTAAGACATATACATAATCTCATGACAAAGTCTGCACTTTATAGTCAATTTCCCATGGGATATGTGAAATCTGAAATGACAATGCAACCACGTCATCAACATGGAGAATTTGGATAATCTTTCCTGTTTTTTTTCCTTTTCAATCCGTCGGGCACGTAGGAGTTATTTACGAATTTGCATTAATTTCATACAATTCTTTTAGTTAAGAAACCAACAGTCTGAACTAGGTACGTTAGAATCAGCATTAAAATCAGAACTAAAGCTTTTCTATGCAGTTTAAAGAATTGTGTATAGTTTAAAGTCTTCTCATTATACCCCATTTGAATAGATTTAGTTTAGTTTGTGTTGACTATGTATATGACCGCCTATTGTATGTGTGTGTACCTATATACAATGAATGTACGATAAAAATCGTATACATATGTGTAATCCTTTGTTAAAACAAAATAAAATGTTCAAATAGTAAACTTTCAATCGCCCTGTCTCCCTCTCTCTGTCTCTCTCTCTCTCTCGACTCGATACTCGATCGTCTGATTTACGGTGACGGGACCACATAATAAAATCAAAAGATTGATGCCCTTAATGATTATTGTTTGAAACTTGAATGGGATTTGGTGGTTGTTTATGTGCTAAACCTTCCTCATTCTGAAAAACTCTTTCCATAGTCAACAGTATGCACATGAGATAAATAGTAGGATATTCAGATTAGTCTGAACAATTGTATTAGCAGGAGAGTGAAAGAAAAAAAACTACTTTTTACTCACGTATATTCAATATTTGAGTCATTCATATGTATAATTCCAACTAATTTTCCAATTTCGAATACAAGAAACAACGTATGTGTAAACTAAACAATGCAAACGGATTTGTTGCAGGTAAATAATGTGTACAAAAGAACGAGTTACTATATTGTAATAGACATTTTACTTTTAGTTGTATAGTTGTAGGCTCACAACTCACTGTTAAATAAGCAAAATGACCACGACTTTAGACCATTCCCCATGCCAAACTCGACCTATTAGATGACAACAACATTTTTTTAATACCAATGACGACTTTCAAAAAATCTCAAACGTTATTTATGCTAAAATATTGATGCACTTTGTGAGCGATAACGTTAATTCTATGCCATAATTTGGCATGCAAATCCCAACAATATAATTCAATTCTGAAGGAATATGTAAAGCTCCTCATGCATTTTAAAGGTAAATAAATCCGAGCATTATTTTTTGACAACGTTTTTTCACAAAATACATATCATATTTAGTAGATACGACGAGAGAAATAAATTGTAAATTGTAAATTGAATCGAATCCATGAATCATATACAGATATAAATATGTACAAGACCATTTGTATGCATCTCTCTTTGGTTCACGCTGGAAGAAAGCATTTCCTTTTTCCACCTTTTCCTTATCCGTAGGTAGAGAGAGAGAGCTTGAAAAGGGACAGGCTACCTTGCTTCTTCATATTTTTCCTTGCTCATTGATTTTGAATGCCTCCGGAATACACAGAGATATCTATAACAAAGAACAATGAACAGAAATAGATTCAAGTTGAAGATTTGAGGATTTGACTGAGGATTGTTCTCTGTTCAAGTAGGAGGGAAAATTGTAAAAAAAGCAAGCTTCTTGGACTTTCCTTGTAATGTATAATAAATAAAGATAAGAATCTATTTGCTTAGCATAATTTTGAATGGAGTAAGTTCCACGCAGTACAATTACCTATTACGAATACCTATCTACCATTCCTTGGAGAATCTCCATGTCCATCCTTATACATTTACCAAAATCCATAATATATTATTATTTTTCATGTTCTATCTTCTACGTACGGCCATGCTACCAATGAAATGCCATTACCATTAGATTGAAACAGATAAATCCACAATCCCCCTTGTAAAATCTCTCTCTCTCTCTCTCTCTCTCTCTGGTTCATAAATATAAAATGTACAAATACAACATGACGTTTTACAAGGATTCCCCGAATAAAGTTATGTATTTTTTTTATTACATCGTAGTGCATGATTGTTTGAAGCTTTACTCTTTCTGCCTGTATATTTCTGTATAGAAAAGAAGCCCTGCACATAAAAAGGACTTTATGAATGAGAATTAATCAAGTACATAGAGCGATTGGCTGGAAGGTACTCAACTCACATTACCTAGATTAAAAGGGAGATGAAGATATAGCTGAAAGGCACACGAATGTCGATGGCCATGCTAAATGCCAAACTGGAAAAACGTGGAAAAAAAGCCACAAAGCCTCACAGACTATAATTTGAACGGGCGCTCGTATACTATGTATTGCCTATTGCCCTTACTCGTGCTGCTCTCATTCTCTGATTCTGATTTCCCATCGACATTTCCCGTCCACACATTCACATAACTATAGTCGACAGCCCAATCTCAATCTTCTTCTTCTTCTTCCTCCTCATCCTTTGTATAGTTCTCATGTGGATCGTTCGTACATAATTCTCATGTACACACATAATACTAAACAGTCGTCGTCGGATGATGATGGTAGTGGTGTTGGTGGCTGGTGTGAGTGTGAGTGTGTTACAGGCTGAGTGTTGAACACGGTGGATTCAATTGATTTATCGTGCATCATAAATAACGTTCCGAATCCAGCCACATCGATGGCATCAAGTCGTCTACACACTACACTTTCCTTCTCCTTCTCTCCACCAAACTCTCTCTCTCTTTCTCTGGCACTACTATTAGTCCAACCGGTAGCTGTTCCTCCAAGTTCCAAGCATATACAAACATACACATGCAACCATCAAGTGTAAATCTAGAAGTAGTTCAAGTCAGCCAAACAGCCACAGTATCGGATCATCACACAAATCCTTGTATGGATTTATTATAGGGTCAACACTAATACCAATACAATACAAACAAGGACTTGATGCCACGTACAATTACTATTTCCACATAAACTCCGTGCCTACTCTCTCTCTCTCTCTCTCTCTACCTCTCTCTCTCTTTTTACACCCAGTCATACGCTCTGCATTCACGTGCCCGTTTTTTGCTCTTGCTCCAGCTTTGAGTTTTACAGTACATTCCATGTAATTTGAACATTGTTGAAATCAGGATTCAAAATCAAAATATCAAAACTCAAACGGAGGAAACACCTTCAGAAAATATTTACTGACAATCCCAGATCCCACAGAAATTAATTAACAAGGAAGACAACATGGGGGGAAAACGCTGTACAAAGGGAAAAGGAAAGGAAATGATTAAAATATGAACTTGAGCACGTGCTAATGAAATATGAATGTAAATATATATACAGAAAATTGAGAAAACTAGTTAAACAATGTCAGGGTATTTCAACATTGACATTCATTTGGCCATAGTTGCTACATTCAGCTGTGCTGAATGCTGAACAAAACTGAAAAACAAATCCACATACTAATGACCGAGTTAGTCAGTTGTTTTGTGTAGTTGTGTGTGTGTGTGTCTGTGTGTTTGTTTGTTTGGATTCTGCGTTATTTTCTCAGGGGAATTTAATGTGTGTACAGTAATATTTTACATTGTTTAGAAACAAGTGGACATGTTGACTTATTTTGCAGCATAAATAATCTATAAACAAACTCCAGTCGTCATATCGGTGACGGTTCTGGACATTATTTATTGGGAAATTATTCGGGAAACCCCAATGACCTTTGACTCTGAAGCAGGTGTGAATGAGAGAAACGACAATATTATCTCCATGCGGCAACCAACACACATGAAACCACCATTATTAAGCAAACGTCCTTTGTGTTCCATTCTCCAGTCTCCATGTCCATGTTTACATATATGTATGGCCAAGTGCTTCATATTACATGCTCTACAGTGTCCACAGCTTTTCCTGGCTTGTACAAAACCATGTTCCTTGTTGTTTTTCTTGTTGTTGCACTACAGCGAGCCATTAAACAATTATTTATATTGGAATTTAAACATTTACACACGGTTGGAAAACATTCTTGAGAGAGAGAGAGAGAGAGAGAGAGAGAGAGCTCTCAAGTATCAGTTCAAAATTGTTACGCATTAAAGGCAGCATGAGAAAGACAATATGAAATTCCTATTACCCATTTTGTCAATAAATATGAATTTCCCAACCGGGGAGAATAAAGAAATTGGAAATTCTTATGGAAATTAAAACCTTCTGAGACTCAAAAACCGCGTTGAGATCGTTTCTCCCTTTTTTCATCCTTTGAATCTCATTTTCAGACAGCAGTGGGTAAAAGAGGAAGAGAGAGAGAGAGACGGGATTACATGGGTAAAAAACTAACGGATAGAGGAGTCTGTACTCTGTATAGCTTGGGAATGAAGAGAAAGGAGCTTTTTGTCTAATGATGAGTCAAAGAATGGTCAGGTTGATCTGTTCTGTGTTCTGTACACTGTGAGTGATTTCATATAGAGTGTGAAAATTACTATGTGAAGGATAGTTCACAATTTTTTCCCTGTCCGTCCGTCTAATGATAAGGCGCACTCTCCACCTCCATATCATTAGAAGAAGGGAATTTGTGAAAATTCCCCACTCAATCACCATAATTACGCACATTTTGATATCAATTGAGTTCCCCACACGTGGTATTTTGTTTCCCAAACACTAAACAACCCATCTTTACTCGTAATTGACAACCGCATGTCTTCATTCACTCCATCAAATTAGTATTTGATTTTGATTACTCTATAATCTTCCAACTCGTCCTAAAATCTGTAATTTCCCCCCTTTACTTTATGCCCACTCTACCTTATCCTATAAATGTACAGCATATCTTACATGTATGTACATATAAAACTCCCCAAAAAAACTTCATTTGGACAAAGAGGGATTTCACTATTTCAGACAACATCTTTCTACCTTTTCCCCTTCATGGTATTTTAGTCTGAGCTAAGAAATCCCCTCACACAAAAATTGACGCTTATCTCATCATTAAATGTTTGTAATATTTCTAATTAAAACCATCTCCAGGCTGATCAACGCGCGAATAAATTTGCCCAGTTCTTTGATGACTGTATAATGTTTTGAACAATATACATAAACATATGTATGTATTAAAGGGATGAGGAGTATTTTAGTACTACAAGAATTCGGAATTGAAGGTTAAAGCCCTGTCACCGATCAGTGGTTCAAGTGGAATTCATTCTGATCGTGAGTGCGAGTAAATGGGAGGACAAAGCCACCCTTGTGAAATGTAAATGGATTTCTCTCTTTGGAAAATTTATTAGCTCAACCGACTTAAATAGAATAACGATTGACAGTGGCAGTTCTAAATGGCGACGACGACGACGACAACAACAACAAGGAATTCCACGGCGTCCCATGCCACCACGGCAATGATTACCAATCATTCTTTCTCTTCTCTTCCCCCCTCCTCCTCTCCCCTGTTACTTTGAAAACACAATTTGTGCATGTGTATCTGTACATGCTCATTCATTCGTTCTTGTCTTCTGTCTCTGTCTGTGTCTCTAAAATCTTGCATCTAGTCATAGTAGTTTTTTTCTACTATGAGAATAGACCAATGGAGCCACATAAATTTATTTGTAAATCACAGAGTGAGTGAGGAGTGAGAGAGAGTAAATTTACATTGTATCATTATACAGACTGTACTTTGAAATATGTAGCTTATGTAACGTCAAGAACTCTCAGACTTATAGCGAAAAAACCTCAACCAATACCCAACAGTAAAAAAATCTACAAAAACCACAGACGATCAAATACAAATACAAAAAGTACAAAACGAGTCACAGCGTAGAATAACTAATTTAACTTTAACTCAAGAGACTTCATACACACATACGATATAAATATACTCGTCTCGTGTGTATGTGCATAATTATTTCCATGTCAGCAAACTCCAGTTTGTACTTTGTACATAACATAACATCCTCTGTTGTTCAATTCACAAATGGTATATAAAAACAAACTATAGAAAATACAAACTAAAAAACGTGTATATACGATACGATAAATCATGTAAGCGAACGCGTCACAATAGTTCTGTAATGAATGAAAAACGTCTTCAAGTTCCATAGGCCACAGTCGAGTGAAATAACAATAAACACTTGGCTAGTCAAGCCAATACATATCAGTAACACAGTATTAACACACTGCTCATCTGATGGAGCAATGAAGCTACACACACACACATTGAGTACACAGCAATCCAATCAACCCGACACTTTTTATAATGTATTTGCCAACGTATTGTTGTACGATGGCTCGTATTTGATGTGATGAGACGATGATCAGTTACTTTATCAGTTTTATATACATAGATACTATACCAATTTCTTTTTTTTCTAAGGCTATTGGCTGATTTGCTTGTATGATTCTTCCGTCCGTCTCATTCCTCACATGTCTCCATACTTGCTTTATTATTATTATTTTATTTTGAGAACCTTACTTGCAACATTCAACTTTGTTTATTCGAGTTTCATATCTCAAAAATCATCTCTCTCTCTCGCATGCAAACATATTGTAAGTAAGATAACTAAAAAGACTTGTGTGTAAATCATTCCAAAATGGTTTTTGGTTCCTATTCTTGTACGATATTCTAACAGATTTCGTATTCCGTACTCGTAATTCATAATCAACATCATAATTGTAAAAATAAGTCTTTATTTTCTGTCTCCTTATTGTACACCATCAAAATCAAATTCTCAGTTCATATCGGTACATTTTAAAATTAAATCTTGCACATTCATATAGTGACGTACGCACATACACGCATCTTTAATTATGAATGACTCACATCTTTTCATCTTCAGGAGCTCTCAGCGGCTTCATCTCCTTCTTCATGGCTTTTAAAAGGTAAAGATAAATAATTTCCCCTCTTTTTTTAATGAACGCTTCATTTTTGTGTGTACCTCTCTGGATTTACACTGGTGAGCGCAGTTACTGTCTGTTTATGATGATAATGATAAGATTTCCGACGATACCTACCATAGTATATCGGCTTAACATCATGAATTATGTCTGTGTAAAAGCATCAGTTGAGACTTGAGCCTGTACACTTCCCATTGATTTCTACCGAGTGTTTTTTTTTTCATTTTCAATCAAACTTGCATTGTCCCTCACAGTTTTCAATAGCATTTCCTTTCATTGACTTATGACTTCACTGCTTATACTTCTCCAGACTTTGCTTTGCATTGTGTGTGGAACTTTGGATTGGACATGAATTTTCAATCTGTGAGCAGTGTGAACTGTAGAACATTCATTATTATGTCGTAATTATACGGGTAAGAATAGATAATCTCTCACTGGGACTGAACTTTATCAGCAAGTACGTACGGATTCCCCTGTGAGGTTTTCAAAGTGTTAATGTTGTTTCAAATTTACATCTCAACACTGATTTGCTATTTGCTGTTGTAAAATCCAAGGATCCGAAAAAGGTAAATATGAAAGAAATTATCAGAAAAGTTGACATGACGCATTCAAATTTCGTCATCATTTTTTGTTTTGAGGGGGGAAATGTGTGAGGATCCATGAAAACTCTCCAGCGTAACGTACTGTTGCAATGGTTTGAGTATATGATGCAGGTAAAATGATGATAAAATCTCGTGTGGCTATATGTTATCGTTTTCATGTACAGAGTACAGAAATATTACATACCAACTCGCGATCACAACGTGTATTTCACGTTCATTGTTGGACCATGTTTGTTGTGCGTCTGTGTCAGTAACCTAAGAATTATAAATTACGTGAGATGAAAAGAACACATGTGAAATTTGAAATTCATTGGCCGTCACACTTTCCTAAAATGGAAACAAAGAATTTTTTCCCATAATAATTCATTTTTGCAATGCCAAGGAACGCTCAAGATAGACCTCTTTTTTTGTGAATCGCACAAAATTGTTTGTACTCTAAAGTTTAAACTCCTTTGTTGTCATCTCCACACATGCAATCACAGATGTATGTAACTGCACGTGTGTATATAGCATATAGCTATTAGAAAATCCAATTTCAACCATTTTGATAGCACAATAACAAAATTAGTTGGACGGAGGAAACTTTTTTAAAATCAAAATAATTTCGAATGGATATCATTAAAGTTTTTGATTTTGAGCAAACTCAATTCTCGACATTCTCGTAGATTCTATAGAAGTATCACGGGATACTTCTAGTCAATCCAGACGGAATAAATGACATAAACCATAAACCATCGTCTCCTCTTCATTGTATATCGAACCATCAAATTATGTACATGAAGAGCACAAAAGCCAGAACCAACTTTTGTCCGTCATATACATATATATATATTCTTCGCTCGTTTATGACATTCTTTATAGCGGTATAAAAGTGGAAACAGTCTCAATAATGGTCTTGTGAAGTGACGTGTGAGTAAAATACCCAGAATAACACTACGGTTAACCAAGTGCTAAAAGAAAGTCCATAACTAATAATAATATAATACCGTCCACATTATGCAGTATTAAAACGAATATTATCGTTGTAGTTGAGCAACAAGAGACGACAGCTACAGCAATAGCAATAGCAACATCCAACATCATCATCCAACGAGTACCAGACAAGAGGAAAAACAAGAACGTTCTCTTATTTTCATCTCATGGCATGTCAAACTAGACAATCTTTTAAAGTCAATTTCCAAGGATCGACAACTAACTTAACTTACAAACGTACGAGAGACGAGAAACGAGATACACCCTGCTTATACATGTACACACGTTTATTTAATGTATATAAAGAATATATAAACCATCACCATGAATCTAGTTCAGCTTGAGTTTAGACTTAGACGTGTAGACTCACACACAGTCTTCATTTCACATACATGCTAAAAACTGTAATGACTCGTATGCGTTTTAATACAGTCTACTTTGAATTCAAAAATACATGCACTATGTAAAATTACATAAAGCAATTTCAAAAAAATTCACGAGAAACCTCTCAGACAGAGAAAGAGTAAAGTCGAAAGGTACCTCCTAGTATATAGAGGTGTAAAAAATATCACAAAACACACGCGTACGTATTGCCGACCCTCAGTCACAATATGTAACAATCCTCATCAACGTTTCAAGTACATAAGATACAAATACAAACACACACTGTTGCTTCAATCCTTTCCCTCAGCTTTTCCAGTCTGAGTTGAAAGTTAAATTTGAGTCATGCAAGTGTATGTATCTTAAGTGTGGACTTCGGACTGCAGGTTAGAGGTACAAGTACGATAATGAAGTTCATTTTGTGGTTGTTTTTCCTTTTCCTCAGTGTGTCTGTAGTTCTGTACAGTCTGTAGTTCTGTACTCTGTAGTCTAGATGTACGGATATATCTGTAGTTGGAAGGGAGCTCAAGTGGGTTTACGCCCAAGGAATAAAAAAAGTTATATATTTTTTATCCTACCTATTTTAAAGGTGCCCACCCAAAGCTGGACTGGACTGGGAATTTTTCCGAGACTTTATTACATTATCCGGACGGACGGTGTTCCACACAGTTTCAAATATATACGATACATACAAAACAAATTCAAATTCAACACTGCAGTTTCCTTGAGCCTTCTGCATTGTCTCTCTCTCTCTTTCTCTGTATCCAGTTCTATACACTCTTAACTCACGATTAACTCGATGACGACGTTGTGTGCTCGACTTACGTCTTCTCCACTTGTTATGTTTTGTTTTTAAAAACTCTGGTTGGTTCTGTATACTCCCTCAGATTATCAAACACAAAATATAACAATCATTGTTTGAAATAGGGTTACGCTCATCCCCACTTTCCATAGTCCATACACACACTTTAGTGTAGGTACTTGTATATATTTTACATTTGAAGCGGAATATAACCTATGGCTTTTTAAACTCTGACATGTAATTTAATTGCAAAAGTGTTACCTCTACACACACACATTGTATGTTTACATCTTCAAATGATCACACACACTCACACTCACACTACGATGATACACACAGTATGCAGAAAAAATGTAGATGGATCATGGAAGGGAAGTGTTAGAATAATTCATAAGGTTAATTTAAAGTATGAACATTTTATTTTCTGTTGAACTTGTATATCTTATATGAGAAAGAGAGAAACGAAATTATCCAGAAATTCGTGTGTGTAAACGTGTAAAGTGTAAAGCACCAGTCAGCAGTCAAATGTACAAAGCTAAATCAAAAGCCATTGGAACGCCTTAGCCATATGCAGAGACTGTTTGGATATGTTTTTGACATTGATGTTTTGAACTTTATTGTGTTCGAGATTTACTCATCATTTCCCTATTTTCACTGGTATTATTTTATTCTGTAGAAATTTCGCTTTAGAACTGATTCCTGTGTATTCAATTGAAAAAAAAATTGGGTCGTTTATTTGCATTTTCTACGTAAAAATGTTCGAAATCGAATGCTTTGGATTTTTACGAATTGTGCCGTCTTCCTCGCTTTCTTGATTAGTCATTTCATACAAGTCATTCATCTGCATTTGCTGCAACTGTTCATTTTATACACACTATACATACGAGATTTGAGATTAAAATTTAAAATGAATATTCCGAGAAGAAAGAGGAGCTAATTAGATCTGTCTAGAAACTCGAGATTTCCTATATACAATTTTTTTTTTATTTTTTTGGTTTGGTCCGTATTTTTAGGCATGAAAAGAGTGTAAAGATGGAATCTCTGAGATGGGAAATATCTGTAAGGAAAAGTTGGGAAAGCATGAGAATGAAATGAGGGCAACTCTGAAGTGAAATTGTGAGACAGAGACAACGAAAGTCATCAAATATTTATCAAAAAGCATTCTAATTTTACGCACAAGCCTTGGAAGTTGTGGAAGTTGGAATTGCAATAAATCTTTGAGAAAAATTTCCACCGTGTGAAAAGACAAGTCAGAAATTTTCAACTTTCAACTTGGCTTTCAAGAAATAAGAAATAATGGCAATAGTAAATGGTAATGCACACGTCTTGACGTTGTTAACAGTTTCTCCTCTGCACCATTATCCAGATTGAGAGTGACGGCCGTCCAGGCTGCACATGGAACAAATACATGTAAAAAGACTCTCCTCTATATAAAATTTACAATATTGGGATGGGACATTAACTCTCCTCTTCTCTCTCTCTCCCTCTCCCTATACTCCCAGTTCCCACTTCAGTCAATGTTACACAAGGAAAAGGGAAACTAGTGAAATGAAAGGATGGAGGGCGAGGAGACAAGACGATGTAAATGAATATTTATAGAGGTAAGGCGAGAAGAGAAGAAAAAGAGATGGAATCGTAATTCAAAGCCTGAATAAAATGGTACCGTTTCTTGGATTCCAATTCGGATTTTGAGTTTTAGTTTCTCTCCGACGTTCATGTAGTAACTATACTATGGATTCTCTCGACATGGCCTTAGACAATTTTCGCATTAAAAGGGCCCAAGAGAACCAGAAAGAGAGAGAGAGAGAGAGAGAGAGAGAGAGAGAGAGAGAAGAAGAGAGACTGAAAATTCATCTGAAATACTTTGGCTTAGGGAAATTTGCTTGAAACTCAAAGCGTTTGTACTGGATTACAGATCTACTGCACAGATCTACTATGTATATAATGCATAATATACAATATATACTTACTATAAAAGTAATGTAATGTAAAGAAGATGATCTTAAGTTCCGTTCAAGTTTTAGTTGTATGTGTTGTAATTAATATTCCTTATATGCCTTCTCAACACTTTCCTTCGTCAACCTTCCCGATTTTTCCACCTTCCTCCAAACAGAATCCCTCCTCACCAACACTCTACACTGAACACAAAAGGAAACACACACAGACAACGTTCAGTTCTTAGCGAGATGATGTATCAGTGTAATATTCAGTAGCATTGATAGTCCTCCCATTTCCTCCTGAAAAATATGTCCTTATAAAAGGCTAACGACTTGTCCCATATGAAATGAGCCCAACAACAACAACTATACAAGCTTATGTATTTTATAAACTAAACCTTTCAAATACAATACATATCTTACTACTGATACTCACACTGTACATATACGAATTCATAACTAGCCAAAGCCAGTCAAAAACCAAGTCAGTAGCCTCCAGGGATTCCCTTTCAAAAGCATTTCGACGAAGGAAAAGAAGAAGAAGATGAAAGGAGTCTGACTTCAATTTTCAATGTTTAATATGTTGGAATTGAGCTCTAATTCATTAATATCCATTTATGTCTGATAACAAACAATTGACAAGGGATTTTCCTCTACTGAACAACGAGTATTGTTTGCATCTTGTTCTCGTTTACGGCCTCCAGCTTTGGATTTAGTTTAGAATTTCTCATGGTATTTGGTATTACCTGTACACAACCTAAATACGATTACACAATAATCTGTGTTCATGTTCCAACTTCCAAGTATGTACATGTTTCTTCATACTAAGATATTTCATACATATTGACTTTACGGTTTACTACGGTCTATGACGACTAATCATTGTGATCACAGGAGGATCCATAATTAATGATTATACAATTACCGCTTACATAAACGGAGAGATTCAGAATTCAGAGTGTCAGGTAGTTAGTTAGGCTTCCCAATAACATAATACATCAAAAGCTCTTTGTACATGGTTGTACAAGTCCAAATGGAAAGACAAAAACAAAAAGAGACGACCAGAAATATATTCATACACGTTCATCGACAGTTCATAAATAAAAAATGAAAACATGGAAATTACAGATGGTGAATTAACTGGAGCTATTAGTAGCAAAAGAAAGAGAAAGAGAGAGAGAGAGAGAGAGAGAGGAAAAAACGAAATATAATTGTATGGTACACACATTCATGTTAAATTGTTCGTTATTATGTAATGACTCTGCAGTCTAAAGTGCGGAAGATTAACTCGAGCTATAGGTGGAATTTTCCACGGACGGCCAATGCATACAATTATGCATAGATACTAGACAGAAAGAGAGCAAAGCAATACAGGATATTTCAGTCTATAATCTATATCTGTAGAAAATAGATTTTCTTGGTATGTATTGTATTCAAAAGTTTTGTGCATACATGTATTATTGCTATATGATTTATTTTGTATGTACATGTCGGTCAAGTTGCATCGTGGTACGGTTCATTAAAATGTCCATATGAATAATGGGACATTAAATGGCAAGAAAATGTGAATGTAGGCCAACACATATAATTTGTTCGCATTGATATTCATTGTTCAGCCTTTGGGATCTTATCTCTGATTAGTCAGCCTATTATTTGATTCCACTAATTATCTGAATTGCCAACTGTGCTACACAGTTGGGGAGATTTCTCAGTGGACTTTTCCATTGGCAACGTTTACATATTCATCCTTCTTGATCATCATCATCATCATCATCATCATCATCGGAATGATCATCAACATGCTATCGGCATTCAGAGTTAAACTCTCTCAATATCTCCTCATCTCAATCGCCTATCAATTCATCTAGCTATCTATTTGACTGTCTACTTCTCTACTTGCAACGTTTGTACTTTTGTACATTGCTCGTCCCTTCATCCCTTCTTTCTTCCTTTCTTTCTTTCTTCAAGTACAAATGTTGCGATTCACATCAAGATATTTGATTTAGTTTGTGCATCCTATGCTGAACATGTACAGATTCTCTCCCTGATGAACTATTGATATGTTCAGAGAGAGAGAAGAGAGAGATATCGAGTTGACTGTTGGTTGATGGTATTTGGCTGTTGAGTACTGAGAAAACTTGACGATCAGTCAGACAAATATTGCTACACAAGCAAGACAAGAACAAGACAACTCATCTGATTTGCTCGTTACCTATGAGCTAAATTCCTTTCGACAGTCAAACAACAAATCCTCTTTCTCCTCAATCTCAGTCACTTATCCCAATTCTTCTCCACCCTTCAGTTCTTGTACAACTGTTCAAGTTTGAACAGGCAGAGAGAGAGAGAGAGAGGGAGAGAGAGAGGGGGGAGAGACAGGCAGAGTAGAAAATGTCGATAGAGATTTCTCAGTATTACTCATTATTCTACTGATTGTCAGTAAGTCTGTTCTTGAGTCAGTGCCTTTTATTTATACTCAGAGATGGATTAAATACATACACGGGGGAAGGATCATTTGGGAGTTGGGTGCAAATTCAACTATTTTGAATGCAAAAACTCATGCGTAACAATAAAGTTTTAATGACAAAACCCCAAGGATTGATATCAAGTATATCTGTATGTATAGAGAGTTTGTTTTGCATTGTTCATCCGAGACTCGGTAAACATGGGATTTCTTGGAATTTTAATTACTGTAGACAAGGAAGACATCAAACATGAAATCCTCATTATTAATCTCAATTTATTCGACTGTTACGACTTATACGACTCGTAACTTACGAGTCCACAGCCACATGAAAAACAAACAGCATTCCCATCCCATTGAAATTTATTTTGCAATACAGATACATACGCACACAAAGTGGAAAAAGAAAGAGAACCTAAACATTCAACGGTCTGTGTGTGTGTGTGTGTGTGTGTGTGTGTGTGGGTCAATATTTTATGTCACAGTTCCATGGGTAACAAACGGAAATCATTCTATTTGGAACGCCCATATGAACACATTCAAAGTCTCTATGTCTGTCATATATATTTTGAAGGTTCTATATGAGATAAGATTAATGTGAGAATGAAACAAGAATGTTTATAGGTTTATGTGTGTGTGTGTGTGTAGTTAGTTGAACATTAAACAGTCATAATATCCAATCCAATATTTATATAAGTTTGAGCGTGTTGGGAGTGAGGAATTTGAAATGGACTAATCAAAATGATTAAGAATTGAGAATGGAATCAACCTTTGACGCCTCTACACACAAAACTCCTTTTTTGTTTCACTCTGTCGTCCGTACTGAAAGTCTGAAATAGCTCAAAATACTCAATGTAAAAGTCATTCATGTACACAAAATATTTTCACACGGTGGATTTTAACTATTCATTCTAATTTGTACCTATGCATATTTTATATATATAGTTAAAGCTTTATGGTTATTAATGGTTTCGTAGAATACAGATAAAATGTTGAATAGGATTGGGATTATTGCCGCACTTGTCTTGAGTCCTCCTCTGTACAACATTTTTGGGTCTCAATTAATATTTGCATGCACACACACGAAATTCCTTTAAAACACGATCAAACTAAGCCAAACAGAATAATGAAATTAGACTATAGCATTGAGCTCAACTGTACAGGATACAGATATTAATTCGCAATTACCGAGCGAGAGCCATGAATAAATTTTATTGTTGCAAATTAGGAATCACGGGTAGGGAGGTTCAGAAACTGTCGAGTCACGAAAATGTCTCCCATTTATGTAATCTCCATATTTGCATAGTATACGCAAACTGTAATTTCTGCACGTCTGTCTCCCCAATTGTTTCTACCTTTCTATATACCTATAGAGTCTAGACAAATAAAAATCATCATTGGCTTATTTTTCCCCGAAACTCGGAAGTTTGTAGAGCATGTAGACGGCCCAACTTTTACTTTTCCCTTTTCCCTCCCCATTACTGAAATATTTGTACGTGATAAATCTTTCAAAATGATTGCACAACGGATGTCATTGTCAATTGTGTCCAGTAAAATTTGCACGGACCTCAAGTTGGTGGTTGTAAAATGTAAAATAATAGAGACTAACGACAAGAACGTGTTTATCTATATTTGAATAAATCCACATGAGATTTGGCGAGGAATTTTGCATGAGTGTATGGAAAGGTTCAAGTCTATACAAGAAAGAAAGGTACATGATGCATTTTGAGTCCTTAAAAGTGAGATTGCATGTGCAGTTTGTTAGAATTTCCATGAATGGTGCTGGCCCATCCGCTCATAATGATATAAAGAGGAAGAGTCAAGTCAAGAAGAAGATGATGATATGATGCACTTTTCTCTGGGTGTAAGTGTAAAAGGTAGTGGATGATGTGGATACGCAATGGCAATAATAATGCGGCTGTTGCTGCTGTTGTATTGCATAGTTGCTCCTCACGACTGATGAGACTTCAACTTGAGGTTTTAAAATGGACGGCTGAATGCAAAGGATGGGAAATACAAATGTCAAATGCCGAAAGTCCAAAAGTGGTGTGTGTGTGTACGTATATATAAAGAGTAGAGTCATGCATTCATCTATGTATGTACAAGAGTATGTATGTAGGTCTAGTACTAATCTAATATGTTAAAAGGTTCATTTTCCTTTTTTTCCTTTCCCTTTTGCCTTTGACACCATATAAGGGAGATTTCCTCCTTTTTTGACATGGAGACTATATAGGCCAAACATAGGGTTTTTTTTGTCTATGATTTCTTTATAAGGAGAAGCCAAATTAATGTTTGGCTTCTCTAACCAAAGGTTCAAATCAAGCGTATTTATATGCACATGACTATGACTATGAGTGTAACATGTATGTACATGACATGGGGATGGATAGAGTAAGTATGTAAGTGAGCACAGCACATTGATGTGTCAGCTTGAGCTCCTCAACTCGGCACACTGAAAGAAAAAGGTAGGTAACCTTAATATACTTTTTCCCAACTTGCTCCGTAATACTTTTGAATTTTCACTATGTGCACGAACACATCTACACATACACACGTGCCACTAACGGTGATATTTTTTCACACTTAACGGACTCAATAGTATCAGTTTACATTATATTGTCGGCACCAAATTTGGCTTTGGAACTTTTTTTCTTTTACCCAAGTCAACCTTTTTCATTGAAAGCTCAGACAAATAATCCCATGTGTATAAATGTGTACATACATGTGTGTATTTCCTCAGCACGTGAAAGTGATGAATTTATTTACAGACTCACAGCCCACCGTCTTGACTTTACATTCATAACTATTTCCCCTTGTTGACTTTTTTGTCAATGAAAATGCTCCTGTTTTTTTTTGTTTTCTCTTCCTTTGAACAATTATAAATTAGTTATTAGTTATTAGTTAAAGTTACACACACATTTTATTTCCTATTTCCATTTTATTACTTATGTACAATATCAGTCGCTTAAAGAGTGAAAGGAGTTGAGTGAATGAATTATCAAGTACCAGTAAATTTCTTTAGGGTGAGCTAAAATGCGCTTTTCCAGTCACTTCCAATACTTTTACATGCTTTGTGGTCGAATCATTTGGGGGAAAATGTTGGAAATTAGTTGGTTGTTGGGCATGTCAGGGTGGAACTGAGGATAATTGAGCCTTAATGGCGTTGACTAATAGTAAGAGACGAGGATTGAGCGGATAGGATTACGTAAACCAGCTAGAACTTTACAATTTACAAGAAGGCAGCTCACCATGAAATATCAAAGCAATTCATTTGTTTGTTTGTTTTTTTCTGGTTACTTTTTGATTAATTGTACTATACGATGAATTCACCAGTTTTCACCTGTGTGTGTGTGTGTCTCCCCATCTTTTTTTTCTGTGACTCCTCGGTCCTCTCTGATGAGACTGACAGAAACAAATTTTTACAGTCGAAGCATTTACACAAATGAAAACACGTTCGAGTCACTCCTATAGTGAGCAAGCAACTTTGTTTTTTTCTATTATATACTCTCTCGTATCGTACACTGCCTGTCCCTGTCCTTTGATACTTTGCTAATTCAAATTCTTGTGTGTGTAAAACCTGTGAGGATTCTATCTGCACTGCAGAGATATTACACAGATTACGAGTGCATTCACTCATTCCATCCCCATGTATGCGTTTAAGTTTTTAATTCTACACATTCTGGATATTTTTCATTCATGTTGTGGTGCGATCATCTACAATTAAAGTGAATAAATTCACTAGAACTTTCCTACGGATCAAATTTCTTGTGACTTCTTCTCTTTGCATTATTCCCATTGATGTACAATATCAGCGACTCATCTCGTGACTTTCTTCATTCACAATAAATATCTGTACATACCTTTTTTCATCCTTTGATTTATAGCAATGAATTTAAATTCCCTTTGAGAATATGTACAAAAATACATGTATATATAGTATACATATTTTCCAATGGTAAATTCAATCAAGAATTGAACTTAAATGTGTGTAGAAAAGTATGAAATATTCATTTTAATTTGACCAAATTGAAATGAAGCTCGTTAAAGAGTCTCTGAATTCAATCTAGACAGGATAAACTGGTTAACCAGTGGTTTACGGACAAAACGGCCATTCATGAGAGTTGAGAGCAAATTCCTTGAGTAAACAACCCTCCTTAAAATAATCTAATTAATGCGAAAGTCTACTTGATTATAATCAAGAGCATTTGTCAAAAGTCAAAATTCTATTAAAATTTCCTATCTCATCCGCCGTTCCTGGTTTAAAGTGTAACTTGGAAAGCATATTGTACAGGCACAGGCATGATGATGATGATGATGATGAAAACACAGGTAAAATAATTTATAATTGCTTATTATCCCTCACATCTAGTCCGTCCAGTTCCTTGTGTTGTTATTATGAATTTAAAAGTCACAATCATCACCAACGTCTTTTGATGTGTACACGTTTTAACATGGCTTTAGGGACATTACTTTGTGTGTCGGACGGACGAGAGAGATTTTGTAGATAGTCGGCACAAGACGTTTTTCTCTCTGTGTGTGTGTCTGTGTGAAAAGGGGTAAAACACTAAAACATCATTTTCGGAACTCCCCACTGGAAAATTGAAGAGAGTGTGTGTATGTTTGTACATTCATTCATGGTGTACTCTAAGATATAGTGAATATCTGGACGACAGGAGTAATAGAATGGTAGCCAGAGGTTACAAAATAGAAGCTCGACGGAAAACGCGAGCTCGTGACGGACACAAGTCTCCGTCGTCTTGTGTGCCCATCAAAATAAACTTACAACCGTTGTACATATTTTGTACTTTTTATTTTACACACAAAAAACGCAAAGCATTCTGAGCGCATCTGAATTCTATGGATGGATCCTTATGAGATTATGAATCTGTATAGATATAAAATTCCTATAAGAACTTCTTATCGTTTCAATTGATACCTTTGGATTTTTTGGAATTTTCCATCCCATTTACATATGTTCCTACTTTGCATACACCTGTGTGTGTAGTTCCAATGAGTTCAGGTAAAAAAGAAAAACAATTCCAGTACAGAGAGGGTTTTTTACAAGGAAAAATGAGGAATTACCATGACGGAGCAAGTAATGATTATATTTTGATTTCCCCTCCAGACTACATTCTACACACATTATTACGACATGTTCTTCTTCATCTTCTTTTTCTACTTCATTTAAAATCCAAAACTGTACAGTTAACAATCTAAAGGGGGAATGTTTGACTCTCTGTATATATCAAGTGGTGATCAAGTTAAAGCACAAAATGTAGAGGATATGACATATGTCCATCCATCTTTCACTCTCTACTCTTTAATTCGAAAAAAATCAGAACTCATCATCATCTTCACTCAATTCCGGATTGGCTCCAGATTCTTTTTATGTTTTTCGTACGCAGTCCTGAAGAAGAAAAAAGAAGAAAATTCAAAATTATATGAAGAGAAATAAAATGATGCTGACAAGAGCGACGAGACGAAGGTTACAGCTAAAAGCTAAAATGTCGTGTAACGAAATTCGAAAAAAAAGAAGTACTTTCCTTGATTTCTGGAAAAGTAAAAGGAAATAATACATATACATATATGTATATATACTTATATGAAGAAGCTTTTGAAGCTCGTGTGGATTGTATTTATGTACATGTACGAGAAGAGCATTCCCAATTCCCATATACAATTTGTATATAACGTACAAAATAATATGTAAGGCTTTTATATGCATAACATGATAGAAAGATTTTAAGTTGAAAGTTTATTTGAAAGTTGCTATGAATATTACATACTCAGGTAGGCTGAAGTGCATATGCCCTTGTAAACCACAGATTAAAACTACCAATGGATAGTACATAAATAATACTTACATCGTTTAGTATTAGTGTGTAGTCTGCGAATGTGTACATTTATATTTTACATGTGATGCACTGAACCTGACTTTGAAGTTTGAAGGCAGCAGAGGCAGATAGAAACGATTTTAGACAAGTTTCCATAAATGAAATTTCTCCTTCCATTATTCATATTCTGTAAATCACAGGGAAATATGTTCATGCTCACCTCATGGCATCACATGTGTGTGTGTGTGTGTTTTGTACACTTTGTGAGCGTTCTCTTCTTCCAGTATGCAAATGCTCATTACTTCTGCATCTGCCTCGTCTCCTTCTCGCCCGTGGAAAATGCTTCAAGTTTTCATCTGCATAGTCGTGGTGTTGAATCTTGACATTTCCCTCATGTTCTGGCCCGTAATTTTGAATTTTCTAATCTTCTATGCATGAGTTCATTTTCTCTAGTAATAGTCAAACAGGGTTTAGTTGTAGTTTTAGTTGTAGAAATGTAGTTGTATGTAGTACTATCAACTATTACTACTCCACGTCATAGGATATTCCTTCTCCCCATTTTTCTTATTCAACCAATGAGTTGGCAAATGAGGATTTTAAATCCTAAATACCTACACTTTTTCTTTCTACAGATAAATGAAATGAAAAAGCAACTATGAAGCTACAACTCTGCATCTGTAGGTACAAACTGGATAAACCTTTCTTATTCTCAATTGATTTTATCCTTCCATTTTGTGTGCTTTCCCTCCATCTTTGCAAATCTCTCAAATTATTTGCACGACTATATGAGAAATGTGCAGTCGTTCACGTCATTTATCTCAAATCTACTTACACTTTTTTTTAGTTTCGATTAAAATTGGTTCAAGACTCAAATATTTGAGGCATTTGGATTCTGGATCGAGATGTAAACACCGAATGGACATTCAAGATAGCAGATGATAATTTCAGCTGGACTCGCCGCATTAAAGACTGCACTGGACGAGTACGCAATGTATTAAGCCAAGTTTTTAATATTTTATTCTAGTACAAACAAATCTTTGCATTGCTGTACACTAAGCATCAGTTGGATTTGGAATTCTTTGTGTGGTCGACTGAAATTTGAAATTGATCATTAAATTATGCAATAATGAGATATTTCACAGACATAGAGGGTTTGGAAGGGAGTTGAAGAGATTCTCTTCAAGAGAATAAGCATTGGCTATAGCCGATAGGAGAGGGCAATGGATTGTACAGGGCGGATTATTTTAATTTCAAGGTGTTCAATGCTGTCATGCCCTGCGTAGATTTCATCCGCATGATTCACCGTTCATATGGTACAAGGTACATATTACATATACTGAAATAATAGATATAAGTATATATATATTTCATGTGAATGTGAATGTGCTTCGACTATGTGTAATGTCAACTATGTGTGTGTCCATTCCCATTCATTAAAATATCCACCGACATTCTAATATTTCTAATGCATTTATATTGATATTGTAACAATATCGTGTGGGGTACATAGAACCGCAGAACTCAAGAACCGCAGAACTCAGAGCGTTATAGCACATCACATCACATCAGAGCACAGCATAAATAATTAATTGTTCAGGAGGAAAAGGAAACTCTCACGTTTTTCCGTATTTCAAAATGGCGTATTGTCTTTTACCATGGTTCATGAACAATCTACACATTCTAAAAGTCAAATATCAGAGGCATTTTTCATATAGTCATAACGTCGTAAGGAAAATATATGAATTTTCCATCGTAGCCTTTTGTTTTGTAATGAAGCGTTTATATCATACATAATGAGATTTGAAAGTGCATTCATTAATCATTCCTTTCCAAATTCCTCATAAAACGTTTGGATTCCATTCCATTTATTTGAACCTACAAAAAACTACACAAAATTATGTACATAGGGACGTTGCCCATTGATTTTTAGTACTTGAAGATTAGTACTAAAACTAACTGGGAGTTGCTCTCGGAATGGGAGATTCGTCACGGGAAATTATTCCACGTGTGAAATGCAGTTGAGCTTCTAAAGTTTGTGGGCACTGATTGTGAGCAGCACAGCTAATATTTACACATTGGACAAATTAATGCATTGGCAAGATAAAGCTGGACGACCCTCAAGTACATGGATTTCGTGTATTGTGCATTTTTGTTGTACACTTGAAAATACATTTACATTTCTGTACCTACATATCATACAGTTTGTGAATTTGTCGTTGTGGTTGCTGTTTGCGGTTCTAGGGGCAAGAAATCCATGCCGTTGTCGTCGTCTTCGTTGTTGAGGACTATTGAAAATGCTTCAAAAATCCCACCCACTCACACCATGACGACAACTTTCTGTGATAAGGATGAAAGAGCACTGTCCTGTCTATTGCTCTATTGAATAGAGTCTATTCCATTCGATATCTGTATGATTACTATTCATGGAAAATATCAAAGTAGACTTTTCTCATATAGGAATTCCACATTCAACTCGCATTCTCGACTACACATTCAAGAGTACATACAGTACAAGCAGTCTCTTTCGATTAGATTTTTACTTGTACAAAAGTAAACGATGAACGACAAAATAATAATAATAATAATGCATTTCTCTCGCATTTAGAGTCGGACCAATGCAGTCTTTAGTTTGTACAGACCATATTTGGCTTTTTCCAAAGATAACAGCGGACTTGCATAAAGGAAAGATAATCATCTGTTGAGTTTTTGAAATGTCTATTACAGATTACAGTAAGAGGCGAAGACAAGTTTCGAGGGTCAACTTTTATGAGTCAAAACTGGATTGAAGGTGGAAATGTTGCGAATTTTACTTTTTTTTGCGAGGGAAATGTCTTTAATTAACATCATGATATTAGTAAAAATTTAGAGGACATTATTATTATTATTATGAGTATGATTTGCAAATCTCTGTGTAAATGAGGATTCATGTAGTCGTATATACAGATATTTAGGGTTAGAATTGGAAACTGGAGTTGAAGGAGATATTTATTGCACTTTTTAAAGAGAATTCCTGAACTTGCATAATTGCGTTAACGTCGTGACGTTAACGCCTGAAAATAATTTAATGATATAGTCAAACAGTCTTTGCAGTTGTACGTTGTGTAAGTTGTAATGGGTGAAGATGAATAATAATTCTTTTAATGGGGAGAAATGTTCAGTATGTTAAATCTGCACATTTCACAAATATCCACATGACTGTGATGTGATCTACCTTCACAGTGGATTTATCGTACCTGGGAGTTGTATATACGATAGTTGTCGTTGTTGGACTGAATACATTGAATACATTTGGAATTTTGGTTTCCTTCAGGATTCAAGAGATGAATGTAGATATGTATGTAGGAAAATTGAGGGATCTTCTCAGTCTCTAACCTTTAATTTAATTTTGCCGACTTATTATATATTTATTTTTTTGTGCGTGGGACAAAAGTCATTGAATGCCAAATTCCAAATTACAAAGCACGCATGTCATATGTAAAAAATGGTGTCGTAAACTTAAAGTTAATTTAATAAATTCATGGTTTTTTCTATTCATTTATGCACACAGATTACATTACTTGTTTTAAATTTAAATGTTAGGTTCCCCAACGATGAGTAGTTTCAACAGTACGATACAGTCATGAGTGACATGCATTGATATGACAGCAATCATCGTCTCACTAGACTTTTAATGCTATTCCCTCAATTTTTTTTCTTGTTTTCGTCTTTTATGGCTATTGCCATATTGAAAAATAACTAAATAACACAAAAAGTCGTGTCTTTTTGTCTCGGTCAAAAATGTGTCAAAAATGTGATTTTATTCATTGTAGTAATTTGTAAAAAATAATAATATTCTGATAATATAACTTATAACAATAGTAACCAGAGTTTCAGTTGAATTAGTTTCCACTTTCCACATTCAGTCAATTGACATGTTGTATGTACATACAAATCCATTGTTCATTCAATCTAGACTTGAACGAGTACTGATTTCTTTCGTCCTCGTCCAAAAACAACAAAACCAGACACTCAATTTCAAATCCTTTTCCCATATAAATATTTCAAAAAAACCTTTAATAAAATCTTGTGAATATCCATTCGAGCTTTTACATAACTCCATAACATATAACAAAATGATGGTTTTATTTCAAAACTCGAGCATGGAGGGTAAAAGAATGTGTGAGGAATGTTCATACATTTCCCCTTTCTTTCTCCACTGCTACACTCTCATTCCAAACATCCATCTCGTTTTCTCTCTCTCTCTCACCCTATCTCTCTCTCTCCTTCTTCTGTTACATACAAACTGAATTAATAGAAAGGACAACATGTATAATATGTCAATAAGGCTCGTGTGAACACACAGGTGTGAAATTAACCGGGTGGTCTCCACAATTCCGAAGAAGCCACATGCAATCTTCTTCTTTCTACCCGTTCCAATGCAACACTTTGGCAAGCTGGACGTTTCCCGATGAAAAATTGACTCTTATTTCATTCTTCGCGGTGCACCTGATAAGCCCTCGATTTATATCGCACACCTTCCCTCTCTCTCTTTCTCTCTCTCTCTCGCTATTGCTTTCCATTTCTTAGCCTTCGAATCACATTAAGTTGACCAGTACATAGATTGAGACTAACTATAGAAAACTGATACGGACACACATCTGTACAGGTATACACACACTACACAACACAGTGCACATGTGTGTATAGACTAAAATACAAAGCACAATTCAAAAAATGAATATAAAGAGATTCATTCACAAGATCACAAGTTATTCTCAGCTCTGGATTATGTTTAGCTCCAGCTAATAGCTTGACTCGAACTTGGACTGCGGAGCTCCGAGTTAGTCTGACTTGACTTCCCGATAACAAATCCATGGGCTCATCTCTTTTCCCTCTGTAGTATAGTATACCTGTTGTAACCTGTGGGAGATAAATAAATATATAGATATGTTCGTATATGAAGGGAAAAACGTTTGTACGGATTGAGAAATGCTCCCTTCCTTCTGCTCTTAACAATGTAATGGGGGCTCATCATCATACAGAGATTTTTCAATCCTATAAATTTAAATTCATATTGTAAAATGAAGTAGCTCTAGCTCTAGCTACAGACTACAGATATTCCGATGTTTATAAAGATCTACACATTTTTCTACAGCTTAAGAGATTCAGACTAAAACATTTCTACTCTGTATAAATTAGTGGTGCAACTTTGCTTTTGTATGTAAATACATAAAATATAAATTCATATAAATTCATTCTTTGATTCTTTGAGAGAAGGAAAATTACAAGATATGAGTCCTCATCTGTCTTCACTATTTCACCATAAAAATCCTGTACAAAGTACAACAACTGGTAGTAAATATAAATCTAGAGCCCGTGGTACAGACTCTATACAATATAGAACACATGCTAAAATAAACCACCTGCAAAGAAAAAAAACACGAAAGTAGATTCTGTGGCTGTCTTTATTTTGTATCCAGACTGGGCCTCCGATTTTGAATAGAAACCCATTAAATGAGAAATTCGAACACAAGGAGGCTTTGGAAATTTAGGAATCCCAAATGTATGTACATATGTATGTAGGATTTTTTTTTTTAATTATTGTAAAAGTATATACAAGTTTCCGGGTCGGAAATTGAAATTTACAGAAAAGAGGAAGGAAATCTAACAGGAGGAAATTGAGAAAGTTAAAAGGTGCCGGGATTCATAATGTGAAAAATGTAGGGAGAGAGAAAGAGAGAGAGAAAGAGAGAGAGAGACTATGTACATAAAGGGCCCTTAGCTACAGAGCTCATATACGTTTCTGTACTACAGTTCCACATGTTGCAGAAAAGTTTGTTTTTGTGAACCTCAAGAAATGTTGAGGTCTCTCGTCGAGTCAGCTTAAATTGTAATTAGTTTTACACAAGATTTTCTTAAAATAAGGTTAATTAAGGTAAGATGAACTTTTTTTCTCTCGTACACGAGAAGAGAATGAGAGAAAGAATAATTTTTGTGACAATCATACATGTATGGACATGTATAGTTGGAGTTCTTTGTCTTTTCTATGGTGTCCTTTGGCTTTTTCTCAGACGACTAGACTTGTATATTATATATGGCATTGCTATATTTGTTAGGAGACCCGAGTCAGTTCGTGATCCACTGAAGAAAGTCTTCTTATACGATATGTATAGAACGGATGCTTTTTTTTTCTCTTCCTCTGGTTGTCGGCTGGTCTGGATCTCATCCTTCGTACTCTTAGAGTTTTTTAAAAGGAAATTGCGCTTTTCTTTGGTTCGACATTCGTTGTTCTTTCTTCCTGGACTTGAGTTTCTCTCTTCAACTCCAATTTGAGCTCGAGTTCAGCTTCATTTCTCTTCCCTCCGCTTTATAATTAAGAAGTGAATGAGAAAGAAAGCGAGGAGGGAAAAGGAAAACGGAAGTTGGAGTAAGTTTTAATTACCTGAATACGTTTTCAAGTTACCACTGGATTGGATGCTTTCGTTAACTTCGTTAATTTACATGAGTACACATTATCTCTGAGACACACCGAATGCCAACTCCATTCCCTCTCCCTCTCCCTCTCTCTCTCTCTCTCTCTGTCTCGCACACCACATCTTATTCTCATTACGCAACCCATTATTTTTCTTTCCTCCTCTACATTTTCATATCATTTCCTCTCCATTTTACGCCATTATACCTCCGTCTCATTTTGTAATAATCCAGAAAATACCTAAAGAGAAAAGGCCTAAAAATACTTGAGTACCAAGAGTTTAATATCGTATGAGAAATGAGAAATATGAGTGAATACATACATCTACGAGTTTTCCTTTACATGCTCGAGGAATGAGGATATGCAAGATCAATTAGCAAAACTCATATTTTATTTCTTCATTATTTCCCTTTAGTTAAATTGCCTCCCAGCAAACTTTACAGGTTTTTTTCATGGTCCTGTAAAAAGTAAATATTCTTTCTTACGTAGTCAAGTAAACCTCAGAACCAACAATTGCTAGCTCCACTTTTTCAATGTAATTTCATCCAATCACTTGACATTTACTCGAATCTCTATAACTAAGTCTCTCATATCTGAGCACACTTACTTAAAAATGGTGATTTGAAGGATTATTTTTTGGCTAATCGATAATCTATCTCGTGGATTTTTTTAGTCAAGGTCAACTTTAAAATATACTACGTAAAATATCTGTAGAAAGTCTTCCATTCGTATACAGAACAGACCTATACACGTTTGATTTCAGACTGCCGCCATGGCCACGGCTGGAAATGAAAGGAAACCACAGGCTAAGAAGACGTGAAGACTAATCGTAAGTAATGCGAGCTTTTAATCCTAAGCTTTTCTTCCCCTATGGCGTAACCAATCCGTTTTCCGCGGATGGACTCAAAGTTGACGTGGAAAAACCGCAGGATGAGACGATTTTTCGTGCAAGACTCACCATGTATGTGTTTTTTGTGTAGGATTTCAACTGCAGAGAGAGAGAGAGTCAACGAAACATTCAATTTTAAACAGTACGAGAAATAGAGAGAGAGAAAAAAAACCCACAGAGTTTCTTCTTAGACTATCAAATTCAAATATCAAAAGTTGGTTCAATTTATTGTTCCACGCTAGAAAGGAAAGAGTCTGTGTGGGCTGGAATCTACAGATGCAATTGTTTGTTTTATTGTTTTCCATTGAAAAGTTTTGCCAAATTGATTTTACATGAGGAAACAAATTTTCTCATCGCTATTGAGAAAACTCCCAACTTTTTAATTCTCAACTTTCAATAACAATACTTATACTCTGGATTTAAAATATGAGGATGGAAAGATGTGGGGAAATGTCGTCGTTGGAAATGTTGAGAGAAAACTAGAATTTTAATTATCATTATTCGAGACTCACAAGCTCTCCCTGTCAAACACATCACATCTATTCTATGGGGTACTGGATTCTCTGAATAAAAAATTTAAAACTTATTGCCATATACAGCACACTTGAACTCTACTCAACCGAGTGAGAATTGAGTGTACATAAAAGAATCTGGGCGATAAATCCTTTCAAGTTTTAGAGCAAAACATTCTGTTTTCCTTTCCAATGGAAAAAAAACACGATTATCCAATTCTCAAAGTCCCAAAGCACAAATAAAATAAAAAAAAACAAAAAGAACAGTACAAATTCACTGTGTAATGTAAACTCTCAAAAGTAAATTTTCTCCCTAATGTTTTTCAGTGTACTTTTGTAACTCGTTCCGTAAAAATTATTACAAGTGTGAGGGGGGAAAAAACTCTGAAAATTCTAGTGAATAGTGCGGAAGCCTAGCAATTTAATAGTACATACTATAGCAATAAAAGCACAAGTAACAAGTAACAAATGGCAAATACGAAAATATGTGCAAGAAGGAAGATGGATGAAAAAAAAAATACGAACGATAGTCTGAGATTGAGAGAGCTAGAAAAAAACCATAGAGATGAGATGCGACTACAAATAAACAAAGAAGACAAAGATAAAAAGGCGAGTATGTACATACGCACACAGAGATTGCGAGCGCGAGAGAGAGAGAGAGAGTCCGAGTCCAAATGGCTTCAGTTCCAAGAGATTGCAATCAGAATTCACACGTGAACCAGCAGGTGACAATTGTGCGACATAAATCTACGACACTACTGGTTCATCCACCAACGTCTTCTCACTTTGTACCATTTTCCCCATTAGTCTCCTCCTCTCACAATTTAACCATAATACAACGACGTATCTCTCTTCAAATACTGACAACCATCATGGCACTTTTTGAATTTGAATCATCAAGTCGAACATCTCAACGTGTGTGTGTGTGATTGTGTGTATGCCTACGTCAAACGATTAAAAGTTAAATAGTGTAGATTCTCTCTGAGAAAGTTCCATCTGTAATAGTGAGGAGTGAGAACTCGCATAATAGATTCAACAAACTCACAACATAAGATACTGGTCATTTACATTGTACTCTGCGTGTGTCTGAAATTGCAATACTTATAATCCATAATCCAACAACAAAACTCTTCAACTACATGCTCCTCTTTCTTGTACTCGTGTACATATACATTGAGAAAATGTAATAGAATCTGCCATTACTATCATATTCATATTACTTGAAATCACAACTGGCTCATACACTTAACAAACCTTCATTCTCCATCCCAATTCCAAATCCTTGTCAGCAAATAAAAAACCAAGTTCGCTCGAAAAAATTTCTAAGTAATATCCTCCTCTCTTTTTCTTTTCGTATACACTTTCAAGCTTGTTTTTTTTTTTTTTTTGCATTTAATTGTAATCTCATTCTGGATACTCAATACTCAATCCTCAATCGCTATCTTTCCATTTGTATTTTATCTGTGTACATGAGTGTTCACATAGACAAAAAAAAGTTATATAGGCAGTATGATTTAATGACATGTTTTGTTAGTGCTGGCATTTGATTGCTCAAATTCCAATCGTTTTGAATCTCTTGAAGAATTACATACACTGTGACACTCTCTCAGTTATTATTCAGTCAGTTCACATTTACAGTTTACAGTTTCATTCAATTTCTATACTCAAGTCAAATAGTGAGGCCCTCAAAAAGTCCTTTACTCTGCCTATATATATGCATGAGCATTAATTCTTCAACGTTATAACGTGAAAATTTTTAATCCTCGATTAGCTTTTCCTCCTACTTTGTAATTTAATGCTCCGCATATTTATTATTGACTAGATATGTACATGGGCATTGTATGTGCAGATGCAGAAGCTACTACTTGTAAAAGTTAATTATTGGTATTGGTACTGGTACACTGGGCATTAACATTAACATTAGCGTAAGTACCTGTACCCGTACCTACTCTACAACTATGTAGTAAAACTTTGAAAGACATTGAATAAAAAACAATGAGCACATTTGCATTTGTACATATTTGTGTTTCATCTCATCCTTCAAGCTTTTATCTTTATCATGGTGGACTTTGGCTACTGTACAAGCATATTGAAGAAATAAAAACATTTGATATCAACTCTAAAGTTAAAAAGTTGTCTGTTGGTTTCTATTGTAGCATTTAGTTGCTGAATTGAATTGAATATTTCCAGTGTGTACCTTTTTTGAATATATACACGTATTATACCTATACTTATTTTGTACTTGTGCTTGACTTGAATTTTCCAAGAAAACTACTCGATGATTTGTAAATTGATAGGACAAGGATTAATGGTAAGTTGAGAACGGTGGATGCATTAAAATAATGTTTCAGTCGGTCCACTTGCTTTTCATATCCATATTCAACATGTATGATATGTGTATATGTAGTTATGTACAGGGGAGAAAAGTACTATATACATAATATGAATTCTATTGGGATTTTTTGATATGATGGACAATGGACTAGGAGTCTAGGAGTCGTGGCTGTACTTGCTTCAACGAATATCATATGTAAATATGTATATGGATGAACGGACGGAGGATTACATGGAATAAGGATATGCTTGTATAGGATTTTTTTCAAGGATTACGTCGAATCTCGAATCTTGAACACAAGGAATGAAATGAAGAAGCTCATACTCGCACTAGTCAGACTTCCACAGTGTACATACGTACAATTAGTATTTCAGGTTTACTTACTACTACTACTACTTTTGATAGTGTATTGTGGCTAGTTGGTTTTGTGTGAGTGTGTGTGTGTGTGTTTGTTTCTCTACTAGCTGAATTACAAATCCTACCTGGGGACTTGTTCTCAGCACTCCAACAGCTTGAGCTTCTTCATCATTTCATTGCATACAGGCTGAAACAGAAACGAAGGAAAAAATTCTCAAATCTACTAATCGTAAAACACTACGAAGCAAAAAAAAAGAAGTAATAGTAGTAATGTCTGTAGTTGATGGTAATATGCTACCGTCTACCGTGTCTATGTGTACATGTATCATAAATACAGATACCTATATGGTACATGGTATATTGATGTGTGTAGTCATATACATATCGACATGGTGGATGGAAGTGAGAGAGAGTGTATGGACACAAAGCCAGAGATGAACAAGAAAAGCGGACGTAGACAGTCTTGAAGAATTTACCGACAAAACCAACTGATTGTGATTACCTAATGAACTTAATGGTCGATTACCCATCGTATTAACTCCTGAAGTTTCGACAACAACAATAATCTATCGAGTAGTCACGCCAAGCCAAAACCACAACCAAAATTCCAACCACCATCACTACCATCACCAGCAGCAGCTACCTCTTTTCACTAATAACTCAATGCGAGAATAATGAACTCGAAAGAGAGAGAGAGAGAGATCCACTCTTTTATTTTAACTTTTTAACTTGTCACTTATTACTATTTTTCTACAACTATACAGATATCTTATACAGATACAGATACTACACATTCGCTTATCCACTACCGTCGTTCACTTTTCTCAAAAGAACTTGCTGTGCATGTATGTTGGGAAGTGTGTTGGTTCTACATAAGTTCCAATACAGAGAGAGAGAGAGAATTGAGAGGATGGAAAGAAGAAATCGTGGATTTAGGTTTTATGTTACACTGTGGTTGTGTGCTCACATCGAGTGAATGTAGAAAAAATCCGGATTATCTACTTTTACATTGTTTTTATGTGTGTGTGTGTGTACACCAAGGTGGTTTCTCCTATTCCAATCTTTGAATCTTCAAGTCTTCAAGAGGAGAAAAAGACGAAGACGAAAACGAAGAATCCAATTGCGTGTATAATTCCTAATGCTAACATGAAAATTGACTACCTATATTTCACTCAATAATATTACACACTCACATTCTCCACTTTTCTCCAACACATATAAGCTCCTTCGAAAACAACTGTACAACTTGGTGTTGTTTCTTCTGCTTTTGCTCCTCTTTAATCTTTGAAGATGAAAGATGAAAAGGAATGAAAGGTATTAGCTTACACTCATTCTTGTTGGACACTCAAAGAAAATATGTTTAACTATACTAAATACTAATACTAATAGTAAAACAATAATCAATGATAATAACGGTCGTAATTTACTTTTTCCGACTGTAATCCCCCCCATAAACTTGATATTTAATATGCGGGCGCCTTCTCCCCTAACTCCTTTTCTCCTTCTGTTCCCTTTTGACTCCTTTCTATCTGTCGACCACAAGAATAAAATTTACTCTTTTTCATTAGTCAGATACAACTCATTTAATTTATTGTCTTACCACTTACCACTACTTAACCATTTTCAATCTCTGCTTGAAATATGAAATGAAATAAAAAATGATTTTTTTACACAGGAGAAAAGTAAATTTCAATTCCGAAGCCCTTTGATATTTTCAATTAATCTTTGAATTTGAATTGTTCTTTCGCAGTGTGTGCAGTGAACTTTTAATAATAAATAATTCCCTATTAGTCCCTCTCTCTATTTCTCTCTTCCTCCATAAACAATGTACAGAAAAAATGGTGAAGCTCCTTTTCAATTTCCAATTTGGATTTTATTGAATATGCTAATAAAAGCATTCAATACTCAATGGACTTGAAGGTGTAGATGTACAAACAATGAACTCCAGACTCAAAGCTTCTCCATGATGAGAAAGTGTTGGAATTTAAAAGTGGAAAAAATGTATATTTAACACGTCATTACAATTAAATCAACTACTTGACTCTTTCTCTCTCTCTTTCTCTCTCGGTACCCACCATTAAGCTCTATCTGTATGGTATTTAAAATGTACGATATGAGATGGTCCATTAAATTATGTATGCTCAATGCTCATAGTCTTATCGTCAGCTAAACGTCAAAGTACGGAGATTTACTTTGCTTTACAATGCGATATCCTTAATTTTGTGCATCGAATTTCTATAGGGAGGACGTAAAAGCGGTTTGTATGTATATTGTATATACAAGAGAGAGAGATGTGTTGTTTGAAACGTCACGTCTGTGTACATTTGACTTAGCACCTTCAGTGAGTGCTTCAGTACTTGCTCCTTTAACACGCTACCCAGACTCATCCTCAGATAAACTCTATTTCCTCAAACGCATACATTGTAAGTACAAGTACAAGTACACACACATACACATACAAAACACCGTCAACATGGTCAACAATCCAACTTGTGGCATTCCCTCTCTTTCTCCCTTTCTCTCTCTCTCAACCTCCTTTGGATTTCTCTCTTCTGTCTCCATTATAATCTTTGAACATAAATAGCAAATATGTAGAGGATATTTACAAGTTTTATTCTCATATTGAAAAAGTATAGAAAACTCTATGCTAATGATGGTGCTCAAGTTAGAACAAAATGACTGATATAGACTGCGGAGAAATGTACGGGAAGTGAATGTGCATATGCTACATAGGTATGTATGTATGTATGCATGTAGTATATCTATATGAGCCTGCGGATTGAGCGGATTCTCTCAATACGCTCAATGTTGTAGAAGCTCATGCCATAGTAAATATCAAAAGGAAGTCAGAGAATGGAATGAAATAGCATAGGATGTTGGATATGAAGCGAAAAGCTTTCAAGTCCAAGCAATCCAATCTCGAAAGAGAATTTAAAAGACCGAAAGGTCTCCAAAGAACAGGTAATTGCTGCTGCCGAGTTCCGCACACACAAACACACACACAAATACACATACATAACAGAACATAACATACATCTGTATACACATGCAAGAACGAGCAACGAACGAATGAACGAACGAACACAAGTCTCCTGTAGAAGAAGTTGATTTGCATACCCACACATTGTACCTCCCCTCACACACTTAACTAGCCCTACATAATTTTTTTTGCCTCCGAGTTACGTACTCTGACTTTTTTCTCAGGCTGATGGCATGGCATGGAAAACAACACAAGACAAGGTAAAAGGACAAAAGGAAAAGAGGGAAAGAGGAAAAGCTGTTCATGATGGCATGAGTGAGTGCGTGGAATGGACAGGGAGAAGATCACTTTTTGCCTGCCTGCCTGCCTGCCTGCCTGTACAGATAGTACAGTCGTAAATCCTAAATAGCTTTCTTGTCCCAAATTCCATTTCTTTCCATGTCAGTTTTGTAATTAAACATTTAAAATTACGTTTGAAATCTACTCCGTGTGCATATATATGATGAATTCTTTCACAATCATATCCAACTACGTACATCTCTGTAGCTTATCAAACTCAATCATTTTTGCAAAGTACATGTCAAAAGGAAAAACCATGTATGAAATCATTTCTAAACTTTTCATATCGAATATGCGGACAACCCTCTGAGCTCCAATGAAAAAACAAAGTCGAATTCAGTCAACTTTCATATTCAAATACATCTATCTACACACACACACACACAATTACACAATAACATCTAACAAAGCGAAAGAGTTTAATTTTAGTTGCACTGGGACTCTTGGACCTCAAAAAATTCCATATTTCACTCGGTTAAAGAGGCATTTGATTTTTTATGACTAGTTCCGAGCAGTAAATATTCGTCAAGTGGAACATTTGCAGAGGCATAAATGTCCGGAAAAGTAGTTAATTCTTTTTTTTATACATATACGTAGATTTTGAAGATGAATCGAGATGTGTGAGCCTGTGTGTATGTAACTATATATATGTGTGTGTGTGTTTGGTATGTGTACAAAAATCCACATTCATAGCCCAAAGCGTCTATTTATACATTAAAGACGTACAGATGAATTAAACTCAGCGGCCGCTTGTCCTGCTCAGTTGTAAAGTAGAGGAAAAAAATCTTTCCTCCAACTTCATTTCGTCAATAGACACATCAATCGTACAGAGGAGCCGAAACTAATCAGCCCTTATTGATGATTTTGCATTCCTCTCTCTTTCTGTCTCTCTCTCTCTCTCTGTACCATCATCGGACATAACAAGGAGCTTTCCGTTTTCATTTGCCTTTTTACCTTTTGCCTGGATTTTCTCATTGCTAGGACTTGCTACGAGTTTTTCTCTGGTGTTTATTGTATGTTCCGAGTGTTCCAATTGTACGTACAGAGACATTCAGCACTAGGCTCAATATTCTTGCGTATAACATTGACATAGAAATAGACCCAATACCAATACCAATAGTTAGGAAGACCAATACACTCCGTCGCCGCTCTCTCTCTTCTCTTTCTGCCTTTTCTCTCTCGTCTACTGATATTATTCAACGTTTATCTTTAGTGTTGGTGAGTTGGTGTGGGTATTAGCGTTCGTGTTAATCTAGCTTGAGCCATTGTACAATAATGAGACAAGACTATGCAAAGCAAACACATAATACAGTCGAGACATTCTGTTTATGAAGTTGAAGTTACCACTCAGATATACATATCATGTTTCTCATTCTTGTACCTATTTATATATTATATTCTCTCTCTCTCTTCTACATTCGACACATATAAATCCTGAATGTTCCAAGGTATGTGACTTGAGCAAATGAATAAAAAAAGCACATATATACACACACACAAGTAATGAATGGTTGATCAATATCTAAAGTTGAAGACAAACTTCTTTAGCTTTCTACACAGTCACCTCATTTGCCGGACATTAATAATAATTATTGGCTTGGTTTCCATCAGCCTTTTTCATCCTTTGCTTTGAACTCGGCTGTATACTGTATATTGTATATGAAATCCAAATGTATTCTTTCCACTTTTTTTTCACGGGGAGACAAAGCCAAGAGATTCTGATAATAGCTCTGAGGGAAATGGATATACTACAAATGATGATTGAAATCATCCTCTCTGTATTTCTTGTAGTAAAATTGCACACAATTAAACTTTATATCTTTATGCTGCACTGCTTACATTGATTTCATATTTGAATACCGGCAGAAAATTTCAGGCAGTGATTAATTGCTGATTTTTTTTGCATGCCTTTTTGGGGCAACATCAGAATTTTTATTACGAGAAAAATCGTAATTAATTCGAATAAAAGACGTTCGTTCTTTCATTCTGAGGAAACGGAAAGATGTGAAATAGAATTGTCGCAAGTCATTGGCAGTTGGGATTCTCGTCATTCCATTCTTTGTAAAAATGGGGTTGGTGGTGGTGGAGATTTGTTGTGGTAATGTCGGATTCTTTGGTCTTTGGGCAGCAATTGTCATCTTTATTGACAAGTATGCGGTCAGCCAACTCAAAGGGAAATTTGTACAGATTACAGATATTAAATGTGTGTGTGTGTGTGTACTGCATTATGTTATCGTCTATTGTACTGCATTGTTCTTTGATGTCTGTTACGTTGCGTAGTGCATGTATAATGACAATTTCTTGGCCAACAAAAACAGAAATCAAGTCCAACATTATTCTAATTGTAAATTCTCCTTTCTTTCTTTCTCTGCGTATAGTTTCGTTTGTGTATCGTCGTTTGTCCGCTGCCTTCATTCTCTCAATCCTCATGAATAGACTCTCCTCCAATCCAATCCAATGGACTCATGACACAATGAGAAAAAAAGGAGTTACATTATTATGCAAAGGAAATGTAAGTCTGCCCGAAATCACAAAGAATCAAACAATGTGTAAACTGTAAATTGTAACTTGTACTTTGGTTACAAATACAAAGTGGATGAAGATTTGAAACAGAACAAGGGACACGTTCAGAATTAGTTTTTTTTTCTTCACATGCATAAATATGTATGTATGACCCATTGCATTCGTATGAGCGGTATGAAGAGCATTTGTACAGGGTGTCCCAAAAGAATCGACCCACTATTTGAAATTATGTAGCTCGTTTGTTTGTTGACCGATTCTGTTGA
>JAIUND010000912.1:0-47833 GCA_034699125.1 Gisinianus flammeolus | reverse complement strand
TTTGGGTGGCATCACTTGAAGTCCCACACTACTTCCTTTGGGTGGCATCACTTGAAGTCCCACACTACTTCCTTTGGGTGGCATCACTTGAAGTCCCACACTACTTCCTTTGGTTGGCATCACATGATTTCCCACGCTACTTTTTCCGGTTGGCATCACAGGACTTCCCACGCTAGTTGCACTGGGAGGCATCTGAAGTGCAATGTTTGCCTATTCAAATACAAATGCGAAAAAATGAGACATCGAATCGAAGTTTTGGCCGGTTTTTTCAATGACTCAATAATTATAATAATAAATTATAAGGAAGCTTCAGAAAATGGTAAGATCACGTCTTGAATATCCCAGTATACACGGAGAAGTGTCCAAACCAAGGAGCGGAGCATAGCAAAACAAAAATAACTTATTCATATAGTTCAATTGAATTAAATACTTTTGAGGAGCTAACGTGTTTTTTTATTCTGAAATAACATTTGGATTCCCTATCAGCCAAAAATTCAAATATATTAAAAACATGATAAATCCAAAAAAAACCCAAATTTAGGGTTATTTATATGAATAGTTTTAGATTCAGATTCCCCGTACTTTCTACCACAGAAACTATAAACGTTGAACATCATGCAAAACCCCGGGTAAAATCCGAATATCAGGTTTGTTTTTGTATTTCACATATTCTTAGTACAGAATCGAATTCCCCTTGTTTTGTTGCCCCGGGATCCAGCGAGTTTGGATATTGCCGGATATCCTGTTTGAAACACGGAATTCGGTGTAAGGATTCTGATTTCTCGGATTTTGACTTCAGGTTTGGATTCCTCTGGATTTTTTACCCCGAAATCGTTAATAACCAAAAATACTGGAAAAGCAGCTCAAAAACCCGAATGAATTCGAAACGGGTATTTCGATTATGCCCATCTCGAAGCTAATTTGATTTACACGTAATAAAATGGCCATGAAAAGACCCAGAATCAAAATATTGCATGTGCATGGTTCGAGAGATATCGTTGAACAGACGGACGGACATATTATGCCATTTCATTATATTATAGGGAAGCTTCGCTCCGCTGCGTATAAAAAGGGGGAAACACTTACGGCGGAGGCGATGGCAGCCACAGCGACGAGAGCGAAGAGTACAGGTGCTAATTTCATGGTGATGAAATGGAGACTTAACAACGAGAAAGTTTGTGGATTTCCAGTGGAGGAAACTTATTCATTTAATGATATAGTGAGGAAAATCTCCCGTTTAAATATAGTGTAGGGAAATAAGGGAGAGGAAAAAAAGCATCTCAATTACAATCACAAAAGGCAATTCATTCCATAATTAAACTATAGTCAATTCTTCATTTGCATTTTTATCATCAACATTATTATTCTTTGTTCATTACAATTACAAGGAAATGGAGGTAAATGAAAATGGATGCGTTTCAATCTCAGGGGGGATTTTAAATTCTCGGATGACGAGGGCATTTAAGACGGGAGAATCATAATTAACAATTTTATTGCCACAATTGCAATCTGAATAGAGTCATTCAATTTCGGTGCGGTATATACCGAAGAAAGAAGACAAAAAGTGGAGAATGAAATGAGGATTTGTTAGTTCTCATTCATTCAAATTAAACCATTGTATGTGTGTTTTGACACAAAGAAAATCGCATTATATAGCTAAGTATGTCTCCTTTTTTCCTTTGACTCACAAAGACACTGCTGAGGAAATGTAAACAACTCAAAATGGTGTTCAGCACCTATTGTTTTGATTTACGAATGTGGAAATTAATGAGCAATTAAAAAAAAGTGCGGAGGAATGATGCAATAATTTTATTTCATCTTTCTTCTATACAAGTAACTTGTCCAATCGCGTCGATATCTTGTATCTTTCTGTTATTTCCTCGATGGTTTCACCATTTCATTTACTAATAGTATATAGCAAAGATTATATACAAAATCACACAGGCGAAACTCCATAATCTTGTAAACCTTGCCCATACCGTTGTGAACTTTCAAATCTTTTTAGAATTTTAATACATAGTTTTGAGCTGTAGAGTATAGAAAAAACATGATTATTTATTGTACTTTCACTCAGCATGCATTCAAAATATGTATGACAATTCATATACTTATTTGAAAGCGTAAAGTCTTCCTGAAGTGGCACATTTTGCTTCAATATGCTCCTTGCGCCAAATCGTTTAAAACATGTGGAACACATCACCTTTGCTCTCACAATTCCTTTGGCAGAAATGCAGAAGACAAAAGTCCATTATTCTACAGTATTAATCCTGTTTGAGAGCAAAGGTGTGTTCCACATGTTTTTTCAAGTGGGTCCAAAACGCATATCGTCTGCCACTCTTAGAGAAATGGAATCCTAATTGTCCAACGTGTCCACTATTGTCTGTAATCCTGTCGATTTGGAATAGCACATCCATTGGTTCAAGTTAAGAAAATCATGTCAATTTACAATAGCGCATCCTTGGGATTAAGTATGAACGAAATGCTGTAGATTCAGAATACCACATCCGTGGGTTTTCTGTAATGGAATCACTTGGATTCGTGAACACCGGAATCCAAGGGATTACGGCGAGTGTATGCATGTACGATATACTGATTGTGAATCATGTAGGATTCCGGACGAAAGTGAACAAAAGGGATTCCGAATCCCTAAGAGTGTGTTAAGTTCACAAACGAACTATGATTATTTTCCTTAATTTCGTTGACCTGCTGCAAAGGTCAAACGGTTGGAGATGGAGTTTTGGGTCCTTCGACATGATTGTCTGCCATGACCTTTTCTGTCATCCTTAATTTTTTCACTATTTTATCCACGGAGACGGACGCAGTCGTCGCATTTCCGCAAATTAAGGAAAATCGTTATAGTTCGTTTGTGAACTTAACACACGATAGATATACTATATATCCCAAAGGGGTCTTTTGATTTTTAATTTGTATAGAATGTGAATCTCCGACAGCGACGACGACTTTCAAGATGTTGCATTTCTTAACACACAACTGACCATTAAGAATTAAATCATTTTGTGGGCCAATTTGGGACATTTCTGTGGGCCGGTTTGTGACATTTTTATGGGCCAATTTGAGACTTTTTTGCGGATAACTTTCTGTGTGGGCCAAATAACAAATTGGATAATTTTGTGGGCCAAAATAAAACAATTCGTGGGCACTTTCGAGTTTTTTTGTGGGCCGAAAGTATATATATATAGTCGACTCTGTGGCCGCTCCGCCTACATAAATACTATATACAATAAATTCACACATAAATTCAACATTTCCTCTGTCTACATTTCGATCTGTATATATTAATGATGTGATTTCTTCATATGCTTATAAACAAAAAATCGTTTTATTATAGTTGCTGTGTACATCGTTTTATATATACAATTTAAGACAAGATCATTTTGAATTTACATTAATTTCTTCTATGATGTGGAGCTCCTCCAAATATTTGTCTGTTATCATAACAGTGTTATGAATTGAAAAGTACTATAAACTATATATAAGCACAAAGAGACGGAGACCAACTAAATATCATTCAAATTGTATGTAGGTATTTTGATCTGTGGGTAAATGAGTTCAATATTTAGAGTTATCTAAATTTATCGAGAGCACGCACGTGGATTTCCACCGGAATTGAGATTAATCAAATGTGGAATTGCGTGTATAATGAATTAATTAAGTGTAGAATGAGAGAGAGAGAAGAGAAAGACTTGTTGACTTGATTGTAATATATAATATTATACAATATTTCATCTGAATTTGGAAAATTCCAGAATTTCCAGATCTGTGTGCGAATGGAAATGAGGCGGCGCACGTGTCTCCTCCAAATAAATAATTCGTCTGTCGTCTATATATATATCGTCTGTTAAGTTCACAAACGAACTATAACGATTTTCCTTAATTTGCGGAAATGCGACGACTGCGTCCGTCTTTGTGGGTCAAATTCTGACAAAATTCAGGGTGACAGAAAAGGTCATGGCAGACAATAATGTCGAAGGACATTATTGACACAACCCCATCTCCAGCCATTTGACTTTTGGAGCAGGTCAACGAAATTAAGGAAAATAATCATAGTTCGTTTGTGAACTTAACAGACGATATGTAGAGTGAAGAATTCCCGTAGTAAATCCCAACAGAATATTATATAGCATATATAAAAACGTGGAGAATTCTCTGTAAAAACGAGAGACACACATACACACAGGCACAGAGAGACAGACAGATCGAGTTGAGAGTCGTCCTATAATTTCCTATATATAAATAAAAATTGAAATACTCGTCAGCTGATCCACAGCACACACACATGCACTTTAAGCATTAACATTGAAAATTGTGGAAATGGCTCAAAGTCTTTGTTTAAATCATCCCAGTTTAATTTCCCTACTCATTTTAATCTGTTTTGAGTACGGTCTATCCGAATCCGAATACAGATATTTGAAACAGGGACTGCCGAAATCTTCACGGAATCCTCAGAATTTCTCAATACCCCAAATACAAATACAAAATCCACGGAATCCTTGGGATTTTATTAGGAATGTGACGACAGTGCGGAGGAAACGTTGTGAGTTCCATCACGAGTTCAGTTCCGTCGGGGATCACGCCTATTTAGTCTCTCCAAAGTATCCGAGAAACTACCCAGAGAAATCCGATTGCTCCTACGACATTAAATCCCCGCCCGGCACTCAAATCACCATCGAATGTGAGGATTTTAATGTACAGCCGTCCTTTGAGTGTGAACAGGATAGTTTGACCATTCATTTGAGCACAGTCTCCGAATCCTCCGAAAATACCGATACAACAAATACAAATAGTGGACAGCGCTTTTGTGATCAAATCACATTGAGGAAACGGACGAGCGGGAACCGATTTTTGGGTCACTTCACTAGCGGTCGAGTGACTCCATCTGCCGTCCATCCATTTCGATTCAATTGCACACTGACCGTCGTCGTCCAAGCGGACTCTTCACCAGTGGAAGTCCCCGCATCAATTCCCAGCTGCTCTTGTGGCCTGAGAAATTGGGTCAGTTTTCATATATATATATACATATGACGTCATTGAAATTCACCAGAGTGTATTCAATGTAATGAAAATTTGAATTTTGAATTTTCCCGCGGAGGGTCTTTTTTTTCTTGTGAAGGAAGGAGCAGGAAAGCGGATTGTCGGCGGGACGACAGCTTTATTAGGGGAATTCCCATGGTCAGTTTTATTATTATTTTTTGAGCGTAAAAGTTTGAAATTTTGAAATTTGAAATTGAAATATGTGATGCTCTGATTTTCCACACAGGCGCTGCATGTTGTACAGTGAGAAGCTGGGCGCGTTTTGTGGTTGTAGCGTCCTCAGCTCCATTTGGATCATGACGGCTGCGCACTGTACCGCCGCCCTACAAGAAGATGACACGCTTTTCGTGGACCTGGGTGACCATGACCTGACGACGACCCAGGAAACCCAGAATGTCGTCATACGGGTGGAGACAGTGATTCAAAACTCCCGCTATTCTGCACACACGCAGGATTTTGACATTAGTCTACTCAAATTGGACACGCCGGCTAAATTCAACTCAATGGTACGATTCAAATCTATGAATTTACCGATAATCGATAATGTATTAAAAGTTCCTGGGGCAACTTGGAATTGAATTTGAATTTGAATTTGAACTTTATGCATATACACACAGATCCAACCCATCTGTTTGCCTTGGCATATGAAGGGCAAGAATTTTCATGGGGCTACTGTGACGGCATCCGGTTGGGGCACAATGACTCCAGGTGGTCCACTTTCGGACACCCTCCAGACGGTGGACCTGCCCGTCTTGACCAGTCAAGAGTGCCGACAATTTTATGGAAGTCCCATCACGGATAACATGCTGTGCACTTATGCCAAGGGGAAAGACACTTGTCAGGTCAGATTATACGATTACAGTAGAGAGAGAGAGAGAGGTCAAATTTAAAAGGTCAAAGGTCAAGTTAGGTTACTTTGTTGTTCAATTAGGGAGATAGTGGGAGCTCGATTGACTTTTTTGATCAAGTGACGAGTCGCTACTCTGCGATTGGAATCGTCAGCTGGGGAATTGGTAAAATATATACCTCAAAGTTCTTCTACAAGTATATAAATAAATGGCGGGATTTTATACTGTGTATTTATTTAAATTGGAATTTGAATTTGCATTTGCAGGATGTGCCGAGGAGAATGACCCGGGCGTGTATTTAAAGGTCATCAACTTTCTGGACTGGATCCAACAAAACACGGGTAAGAAATTCCGAAATTCCGCATTTCATATTAGGATTCCATTCATTAAAAGTCCGCACACATCAATTGAAAATTAATGGAAAGTATAATTAAAGTTTTTGCGTGTGTGTGAAAATTGACAATTGAAGGCGGTGAGAATTTTTGTGGAGCCTGAAAAAAAACAAGGACAGCAACGACAGCATTTAAAATATACCCACACAAAATCTTGAGCAAGATGAAGAATTTCATCCCAAATTTAATTTATTATTATATAAATTAATCAAAATGAGTAGATTATTAAATTAATAATATTATTTATTTAATTACAATTTATTAAATTGTTTTTGCATATTTAATTCAATATCGTATGGAAAGTTGTGTGCGAAAGTCAGTCAAGGAATATATCACGGCGGCATAGCGGGTTTTGAATTCGAATTTGAAAACCTCACGAGAATTCCAAATTCGGAGAAAAATCGAGCTCGATCTGCTCGATACAAGATAATTTGCAGTTTTTTTTGAAAAAGTCAGGATATTTAGTTAATTGGATAGTTATATATAAACACTGCATATTTAGTATTAAAAGTTGAGGGTAAACATAATATTTAATTAGGATGGAGGAACTTATTGTCAATGTGATTCCTTCAGACACGAGAATAACAGCCGTATGGTTTTGAATTTATATATTATTGCATTTATTCTTCATTGTTCTCATGTGCTTTCTGCAATTCTTTCCTTTATTACATTAATTATTAAACGGAAATCCCTTTACTTGTAATTAAACTTTAAATGCTTACACTTTGGTCATGTATTTTGATTAACTATATATGGTATATAAAATCCCCATTTACTAATATATTCACATATACTTTAAATTGTGCAATGAACAATAAACAGCTACAACAACAACAATAACATGTATCAAAAATATCATGAAATATAATTAAATGAATGTGGCTAATTGTTCTTTTTGGTATATTTTATTCAGGTTCTTGAAAGCTCTCACACTTCACAAATTCTGCTTCAGCCCCGTCCAAATGATGACCTTTTAGGGAAACGGAGATGTAATAAATGGAAACGGAATAAACGGTATATATATACATTTCACACACATTTATGACATCATGTATATAGATGACAAGTCATAAAATCCTCATAAGCATATATATGACGAACACCGTAGGAAAAAGGATCATTTACGTAAAATCCCTTTTTTTGCATATTTATGGACAACAGAACATGGAGAATATTTTAGGACAAAAGTTCAAACCACATTTTGACTGACCAAAAGTAATTGAAGATGGTCGTTAAACTTCTCCAAAAATTCGAAATTAAAGTAAACCGATGATTTGTGTAATTTAAATTCAATTACAATCATTGAGAAACTTATTTACGCGCCAAACAGCCGAGAATATTCAAGGCGCTATAACTCAGAATCTAGGTTTACGTAAATGATCCCTTTTCTTACGGTGTGCGTCATATAATATTAATATTATATAATGATAGCATAATTTAACAAAAATATTGCATTTGTTTGTTCTTGTTCTATATATATATGAATTTGCAGGTGTGGACGACAGAAAATCCGGCTCAAGACGGCCGACGACTCCGTTGTTTCTCCGTCGCCTTCGATATTGTCATCACCTTCTCGTCATCCAGCCCCATTGCAAAAAATTACATCCGGAATGGAAACCGCCGAGAAGAAGAAGCTCCGATTAAAATATCGTGATCAGAAATCCAAGTCAATTTCAAAGTCGTCACGATCGATCGGGAGGAATTTGAATTCTAATAGTTGTAATTCAAATTACTGGAATGGGAAACGGATCAAAAGCAAGAATCTGAAGAACAAGAGGAGAACAAGATATGATTGTGAAAATGTGGATTGTGGCTTCATCACCTTCAACGAGATCACAATGAATCGACATGGACTCGTCCACAAATACTTGAGACGATATAATTGCCGCCAGTGTTCCCAAACATTTGGAGACCCAGCCATGATTCTTCTTCACTTCAAGACTCATCGCCATCGAAATCCCGAGGGAACTTCAACTTCAAATCCATCAGCAGTTTCAAATTCAAATTCAAACTCAAATTCCTCGGGGGTCATTGTAAAACGTGAAGGATTCTCTTGCCCGCGATCCAATTGCAACTTGTCCACCAGGACGATTCAACCAATGTTGAATCATTATGAAGTCCACTCTCCAACATCCTTTGAATCTCCCATCCTCATTTTTGATACGTTTGAGTGCGGGATTTGCTCCAAATCCTTCCGAATGCGGGCCAATTTAATTCACCATTTAAATGCGCACTACGTCATTTGGATTTTGCTCTGGATGATCGTCCTATTTCTCATCCGGGACAATTCCGCTTAATAATAATTATTATTATCATTATTAATAATCATAATCCAGTATAAGATTTACGTCATCGACATTGAATTATTGAAATTGTTTTGTCTTTCCATCTTTTTTCAGTCATTATCATTAATTGACTTTATTAATTGACTTTATTATCATTATTATTATTATTGCTTATAATTTAAGATACAGTACTATATTCACGAGGAACTTTGAACTTTCCGCACAGATGGCTCCTAGTTTTTTTCTTTCGTTTGCTCAGAGTTTGACGGTATAGGGGATAACTTTTGAAAACTCAACGAATTTTCGATAAAAGACAATCAGAAAATCAATTTGTTTTCCTGTTTTACTTATACCGTCTAACTCTGAGCAAATGAAAAAAAATAAGTTGGAGCCATAGAGAAAAGTGCAAAGTTCTTCGTCGAATAATACAATGCATATGGACTTCAATGACTCTAGAATAGAAATACACAGCTTGAATTTGACAATCACATCAATTGACAAAATAAAAATAATACATCAAAAATAAATGCTCAAAGTTATAATTTATGCATTTCAATGTCAACTTAAAATTTCTGGAATTTCCTGAATTTCAATTAAACTTTGAATTTAAATTTGGGGAAAATCAAAAAGTCCACATTCATTCGAAGGATTCTTCGAACCCTTATTCAAGAGCATGCAATTCCTGGAATCTGGACGACCACCAATCACCCGCTTGGTCCTTTTCTCACTCCATTTTGTTTTCAGCGGGGGATTCAAATGCGAAAACGACGGTTGCGGTGGCGCAGCGGTGGTGGCTGGGACAGCATAATCCAGATCACATTCATCATCATCACGGGGACTCTGAAGACACGGGCACACAGATGTGGAAGTCTGAATGGTCGTGATCGTGTGGTCTGGGGATGCGGAGAGGATGGGGACTTGACCGGAAGTGGACTGCTCACATTGACATTGACATAGTCATTATATTGGGACAAGGGTGAGTCAATGGGTGTTTCTTGTTGTTCTATAAAATTTTCGGATACAACCCCAGGGGTTCTATGACAGCATAATATACGATATATCGTACGGTAGTTGAAAAGCTTTGGGCAAATAGCCATATAGTCCAGTTCCAGCACTTAATGTTTTTCTCAAACCTTATCAAGTGGGAAAATCTGTAACCCTTTGTAAATTGCGATGCTTCGAGGAAATCACATCCCAATTCACACACTTTTGGCAATATGGTTTCGTCTCGCTCCTCTTCATTTTGTCCCTTTGATTGTTATATATTTTTATTGTTATTGTTTGTTCGTTTCACCAGCACAGGAGAAAAAGTGTTTGTTGCTGATCATATTTTCATATTATTGCCCACTTTATTTTCCTCAATTTTATTTACGAAATTTAAAAAAAAAAAAAAAAACAAGAGTCATTTGATTCAATTTGAGCAGCAGCAGCGTCATTTTTTTATCTCCTCTTCTTTCTCGAATCGGGATGATGAATTGAAAAAATTCAACGGACTCTGAAGCGTTGAGTGTGCGTATTCAAATCTTGTTAAGTTGACGTTGACCGTCAGTCAACTAAAATTGTATAAATATCTAAATTGAAGCAGCTCATTCGTATATAATACAGAGAAAAGAGAGTCTGAAGGATTTATACATATTTAAATGACATTTAAACTTAAGGGGTAAATATATATATACATATATATTCGTACTTGTACGCAACTTCTTCTTGTATATATATTAAGTTGGCCTTCAATATATACAATACAAAATAAAAAACAGTGGTTATAATATACACTTTGTCAGTATTACTTAAATGGGGAACTTAAATATTAGAGCTCATTTTCAGTCGCTGTGGATGGTCCTTTGTTTTCAATTGTCGTTATTCGCTACTATAATATTCGTTTTTCGTCTTCCGTATTATTGTCTTTGTGGTGAGACATCACAAAACTCTTTTAGCGGTTGGAGGGAAGCTTCAAATTCTATATATATATGAAAAAACATGCACGTGTGACGTTTACAAACTTGTCAGAAATCTCGCTTTGAATTTGCATGCATATAAAATACTTATTTTGTCTTTTCAAATCCATCAAGTTCAATGACGCATTATTTTTTTTGGTTATAACTTGTCCAATTCCTGATGAAAATATACGATAAGACAGATGAAAGATATACAGATGGAGACAAAAAAATTGGGGAAACCACTTGTTTCTTACTCCGTTTCAAACTTGAACTCCCCGCCGACACGGAGATTCGAACCCGACACTGAGGTTTCATCAGTCCACACGCATGCTGTCCAGACACGCGGGAAATCAATTTAAATGCGGTTGTGGACGCCGGAATTTCTCGCATACGCCAACAATTGAAGTGCAAATGCAGGGATTTCAATTCTATATACAAAATCCCCGCCAAAAACAAAAACAAAAGCAAACACGCATTCAATTTTTTTATTTAAATCTTATATAGATTGAATTTTTTGAATGAAATTGATTATTGTCCCGCAATATTTTGATCTTTGATGTTTCATGTTTGATCGTTGATAAATCTTCACCTGTGAGCTCCAGTAGAGAAGGAAATTCTCGGATTCCCGCTTTTTCCATTTCCAACTTCTCTCCCTCCTTGTTTTCCTTTTCCTTGTCATTGTCATTGTCTTTTTGAAGTCTCTGAATCGTCTGGATTGAAAACCCAGTCAAACAGGAATCGATTGAAGGGAACGTATTTTCCGGATCTGACGCCATTAAATTCAGGTCAAGGACCTGAATGGCCTTATAAGAGGTCCAAAGGGCCCTCCCAAGACCATGGAAATCCATGAGATTGAGCAGCACCAATTTCTCAATCGCCGGGAAAGTCCTCGCGACGCTTCGAATATCAATGTCACAAGCATTTATTTGAAGGGTCCGAACACTCGCCGAACACCCCACTCCAACGATCCCATCAGGGAAGACTGAACTCCAAAGCCCTTGAGGATAATGTGACTCCTCCCCATCGATTTGAATCCATGCTTTCCTCAAATTGGGAAAGTGTTCGGAAAAGGAGAAGCCCTTGAAGGGCGTCGAGTCCCCCGTATTCATGTAAATCGTGAGGGAACTCAGTTTCTGCAGCTTTGAAAACTGGAGGTCTTGACAGAGTCCGATTTCATGAGAGAGCCAAAGTTCCTCCAAATAAGGGCCGCTGGATTCAAATACCTTGGTGAGGGATCGTCCCAGACGACGCCAGAGTCCAAACAACTCCGCCAAGTACCCACCCCCTCCTGTCCCATTGATGAAAAGGGAGAGCACCCGGAGTTTGATGTCCTTGGTGAAGAAGTCCTCGAAGAATTCCAACGTGTTCCACATCATCTCGAGGGACTCGCTCCGGAGGTCCAGATCAAAAATGTAGTAGTGAATGAGATGGGCCTTTCCGGAGCAGATGAAGGGCTCTATGAGGCTCAAGTCCCATGTTGAAGGCCTGAATTAAATGTGGGCTGAGGAAGGATGTCAAATTCGGGGTGAGATTGAGGATGGTGAAGAGTTCTTCTCCGGGAGTTCCGTAAGCACTCCCAAATTTGAGGGTCCGAAAATCCCGCCAAAACAAATCCCTGTGGTCCTCACCTTGACCTTGACCTTGGGGGACCTGATCTTGATTTTGATCCTGTGGGAAAATCTCGCGGAGTGTTTGAATGTCTTTTAGCCGGTTGATAAGCAAATGTCGGAAGGCGGGGCGTCGTCGGGAGTGGGAAGTGGAAACGATGAGGGAGGTCAGAGCATTTCTTTGGATTCGGCGCCGCCGGAGGCGAAGTTCGTAAAAGTCCAGCGGAACCCGAATCAAGGATTTCTCGAGGAGTTTCTTGGTGGACTCGACTTTCCACAAGGAATTGACGCTCCGACTCGTTTTGAGCGTCTCCACGTCCACAAATCCAAATAAAACTTCGAGAATCTGCTAGGCAAGTCCGCGGGGTTATCAAGAAACCATTTAATCGAAAGGATTTAATCAAGGAAAATGTCTTGTCCGGGACACTTTTTTTTACAAAAAACATACCACGGGGGGAAAATGAGAAAAAATGTATATATATTTAACTCACGGCATCCAATTCAAATGGACTATTCGCCACGTTCCTCTTGCTCATAGCGGGAAATTCAAATATATTATCCCAGGATTTTTTGTCATCCATCTCTTTCACAAAAAAAATCCGGAAACGTGGAAATCCTGAAATCTATAGAAAAGAAATCTTCGTTACCGTAAAACGATAACGAGCGCGAATACACGAAAAATTTCCACACCAACAGTCTCATCAAAAGAACAAAGGAACAAAGTCAACGTAATAAAGGAATGCGCATGCTCGAGCGCCACCGCCTCCGCCTCCGCATGCGGGAAGAATGTCTGTTGATTTCTTTAAACATTTAAAATTCAAACAAATTTTACCCGGGAAACAAAATTTTTAATTAATTACATCCCAAGAACATCACAACAACAACAACAATAACAACAAGAATAAAAATCTTTGGGGAGTATAATTTGAGGGAAAAAATCATGGGCATTTCTGACGGGAAAGGTTCAAATTATGATATATGATTTATATATAGTGAAAGAAGGGGTTTGGATTTTTTTAAAAATAAAATGTGTTTGTCAATGAAATCAAATTACAGAAATATACTCATTGCCCCATTTTTTTCTCATTTTTGGTGTTTTTTTTGTGTCAAACAACAATTTAAAGTAAACATTTTTTGATCTTTGCATGTGATTAATATACAACACAACTACAATTTGTTGGCGATGAGGAAGTTGACTGAGCTGTCAAAGATGATTTTAATGAGGGTGAGAACGAGCCGTTTGTCCACGAAATACCAGGATGAGCCCATCATGACCTTCAACACGAGGAGTGAGCGCGTGGTTTGCCTCCATTCAAGACTCGCCAATGGCTGTCGTCCATTTCCATTTTCATCGTCCTGGTGGTTCCACTTCCGGTTCCCACTTTTCATGCAATGAAGGATCCGAAGGGACGTCTGATGGATTTCCGCCAAGGACAGGAGAAGGCCGATGAGGTAGATGAGACTGGAAATCCCGATCATGGCCATCGTCATGCCCAAAATCCCACCCAATCGGACCGCCCCATACGTACAGAACACGGCGAGGAGAATCAGCATGAATTTGGCACACGGCAAGAGAAAGGAACAATAGATTTTCGTGTAGGATCCCAACAGGATTTGGAGCTGGCGGTAAATGATGAGCACGTCCGAGCCCTTCATTGAACTCGAGCTGGAAGGATTGTGATGTGGACAATTACAAATGACAAATATAATTTACAAATTGGCGGGATTTTTTTTCAAAACGTTTAAAAAGTTCAAAAAAATTCAAAGTGTATGAATTCCCGGGGCTGGCTTAATCTCACCGCATTAATTTTATACCTATTACCATAAATCTTTGTTGATGCCGACGGTGAGGACGACAAAGCAAGTCCCACTGAAAATCCAGAGGAAGGCATTGAAATGGAAATTGAGTTCATAGTAGAGCTGGAAGAGGGCGAAAGGGACTCGGAGAACCAGCCCTTGAGCCTTTATTCCCGGATAGATTGAGGACAGGAATTCGGGGGAATTTGGGCGCCAAAATGCAATTAATGTGACCGAGAGACTGATGGCATTGAATACGTAGAAAATGTAGGCCATGAAATAGTGCGCGAGTCTCATCAAATCCCGCGATTCTTTGAATCCATATCGAGCTTAAAAAATCATTAAAATTAAGCATTAAAATCCATATTAAAATACGTACACAAACTGAAAATGTAAAATATGATTAAAAAACACAGCCTTATCCTATAAGTTTGTGATTTTTGTTGTTTGTGTCGTGTGGTTTGTTTTACTTTCCAACATGCGGGCAAATGTCAAGTATTGTTGAAGGAATTGAGGGAGATTATGCTGATGAAGAATGTTGGTGATTTGAATGATGGTGGGGAAGAAATAATAGATGACGGCGAAACGCATGTAGATTTTGCTGGAGATGCTCACCTCACCCTCAGCCAACATATTAATTTGAATCGTCCGCCCAAGAACGAACACGAAGTAGAGGAACGTGACGAGCGTGTTCACGTACCAAATCCGTTTTGCCCATTTGTCCTGGAGCAATTGGGGTTGGGGCGTTTTGCGATGATGGGGTTGCCATGAAAACGGATGAAGTCGCAGGATTGCACCATACTGAAAACCTTTCTGGACGTAGTCCAACACTTTCTCGGAAATGATTCCCATTTTCTCAATGATTTAAAGTAAAATGATATCCTTCTCACTTCCAATATCGTAATCGTATACCTATATAAGTTTTAACCCAATAGAAATCAACTTTTTTCCACTGTGACGACGACCTCTCCCGTGGACTTCCAAATCCTTTGTGTATATCGTGTCCGGTGAAATGTTATAAAGTGAAATGTTATAACAGTGAAATTTTATAAAAACTAAATGTTATTAAAAAAAATTTATTATATTTTGTACGCAGAGTAACATTTGATGGGGATTTTGTTATATAGCACACAGCCACAGAATCAGCCAAGCAATCCCAGTTGGGATTTTGCCTCTCGCTTCCCTTAATCCCCATTTTCCTCACTCCTCCGAATTTTATGAGGGCAAATGCGGCAAAGGCAACTGTCTTTCCACACCATTCAATTTCTTCTTATGAAGATTCTTTTCCTTTTATTTAATTAAAGATAAAATAAGGGAATTTCCCTTGTATTTTTCATGTGATGGGTTGAGCTTATTTATATACCGTATATACTGTTATAGAACCCTGCTTTCTATAGAACCCCAGGAGTTGTATAGGATTTTCCGATACAACCCCATGCTTTCAATGACATACTCTGATTTAAATTACATTAAAAATCATAGATTTTAAGAAACCTCTTATAGAACCCCATCCTGCTATATATCCCCTGGGGTTCTATAAGATTTTCAAATACAACCCCAGGGGTTCTATAACAGTATATACGGTAGGCTACGACTTTCCCCTGATAACTTGTCTTTTTTCCCCTGAAGATTTCCCTCGCTCTTGCACTTTTGACTTTATTACATGTTTAATGGACAGAATGGAATTTCTATATTCACATGACTTTTGTGCGTGTACTCACATGAGTTGAGTTTTCAAATATTGTTTGATTATTTAATAAAGTTAAAAATTGTTACTTCGTAACAATTTTGGGTCGCCATAAAGTGAAACACTTTACTGGCTTCGGAAGCGGAAGCTGAACTGTTTCATTTGTCCGTCCGTCCATCAACTATACAAAATGAAGAAAACCTGGACATTTTGTGAAAATGTCCTATTCGTGGGGAATTCTATGCACTGGCAATTGATCCAGGAACAAATCCATGGGTGAAACGTTTATAAAACGTTTATTTGAATTTTCCGCCAAAGTACAAACGTTTAAAAACGTTTATTTGAATTTCCCGCCAAAGTACAAACGTTTAAAAACGTTTATTTGAATTTCCCGCCAAAGTACGAACGTTTAAAAAACGTTTATTTGAATTTCCCGCCAAAAGAGGACAAAGTATGTACGCTAATGGAAGTGATGCAGGACAAAAAGGGACAAGAGGGGACAAATGGGCGGAGCATAGGATGAAACTGCGCAGTGGAATATTCCATGTGCTGTAGTGACTAAGTGAGCGGCATATATAGGAGTTAGCTAATCTACATGTCACATGTGACTATGTAGTGAAGTGGCTCAGCAGCGGGTCTTGCGACCAAGGTTCAATTCCACGCTGAGTTGGAAATTTTGTCTTTTCCTTCGTGAATGATATTATGTGATGTCTTAAGCATACCGAGTGCAGGCAATGGAATGTGCGAGAATAGCAAACTGCGCATTTAGCTGTGCTACAGCTATATAGTATGCAGCTATTTGCTATGCTATTGCGTGAGAATATGTAACTGCGCAGTAAGCGTCACTCCACACGCATATCCAGCCCATATGTACATGCGCAAGGAAGAGAACGTATATAGGAAATCACTATACGTTATATACTTCCCGTTGGATAGCATGGGAATACCATGTATTCAATACATACGAAACGGAGTGGAAAATTCCATATGCTTAACGCATAGGAAGAGTGACGGACGGACAGACAAAACGAATACAGTATAATAGGCAGCTTCGCTTCCTAAAAATCAAATTAGCCAGTAATAATAATATTTTAAAATACCGATGAAATGATTGCATACACGGATTTTAATGTACATACATAGAGAAGAAAACAACTCCGCTTTCGGTTGTTACGACCGTAAGACGGGCTTTACATCCTCTATACGAATATTGATGCGAGTAAAGTATGTCCAGTCTCGATATTTTCTATGAAAGTATTATTAAACCCAAAACCTTCTCTAATATACACACTTGATCGTGTTTCTTTCCACAAATATAAAATTTTCCCTGTATTACAAATAAAAACAACAAAGAAGTGCTCACTGCCATGAACAGATGACTGATTTCCTTGGAGTTTGTGGGTGCCTTTCAGTATGTGCACAAATATACAAATGAAATCGCTCAAATGCCTTTAATTTTATCATTCCCAGAAGTTTCAGAGTCCACATAGTACAAAAGACAATAGATAATCCTTCAAAATCGCAAGTCGGGTCATGACTCGTGGCATTTCCACGAAAAGAGGCTGGAGGGAATCGGCACATAAATCGCCTTCAAGCTCTCCTTTTTATGTCACATACTTGATTCTATTTTTTATAACATTTCACTTTATATCCCATGGATTATAACATTTCACTTTGTAACAATTCACTTTATAACATTTCACATGACACCGTGTATATGTACATATATAGATATTCCAGAAGTTTCTCTTTTCTTTTCACCTTTCCTTTTGACTGTGGAATTCAATGGCAAAGACGCTCCAGCGACTTTCGAAATATATTGGATGACGAAAATGTATGATGATGACACAATAATACAGATATATTGCGCACAGGAAAGTATACATTTAATTATGCCTAATGTATGATTACACAAGTGCTTGCCATTTTTTCCTCAAGGAAATTAAATTAAATGCTATAAATTGCGTACTATAGCATGTTAGAAACTTTTGGTTGTATAAATATTATTTATTAAATAAAAGGAGTTGCGGATTGCTCATTTCCACACACATCCAAATGTATTTACCTATATACAATAATTATTGGTGTGGACAAAGTCTCTTTGTTTTCTTATATATACCCTGTCGCAAAATTCATCGCCTGATATAATGGAAAAAGTCCAACGGGAATTGACGAATGTTGAGAGCATTTAATATTTAATTAAATGGAATTTGATTTGATTTCTTTCCCCCCTGGTGGAAATAAATTCAAATAGGTAGCGAATATCGATAGTCATTTAAAATGTGAATATATCTTCAAATACATACGAATTTGGTATAAAATAAATATATATACATGAATTACATATTAACCATTTACAAAAATGGCTGAGAAACGGATTGTGAGAATACACATACGAGCTTTTCCTTTTGTATGTGTACAAAAAAACAAAGTATGTACTACACAGTGTACACACAGAATATGTTACAAATGAAATGAGGAAGTGAAAGAAAGTTGTGTGTGTGTGTGTGGTCACGCTCTTGAGAAAGTTTATGTGATGGAGTCGCGTCGTGCATGTGTGGCCTCTGTAACTTTCTTCCTGCCGGCGGGAGAGATTGTAAGAAGAAAAGAGCGACTGTGTGTACAGTCCATTCGGATTCAGAAGTCCTCTGCATTTCGGGTCATCGAGTCAAGTTTTATACTCGATTATGCCATAAACGAGTGTGTATTCTCAAGGCGCCCCGAAGAAAATGCAGAGGACTTTTGAATCCGAATGGACTGTATATACTCTCGATCCAGATAAAAAGTTAATTTTAGTTTTTTTCATCGAAAGACAATTTTTCAATGATCCCATATGAAGATATGAGAGCATTGAGCAGATTGTCTTTCGATGAAAAAAAACTAGAATTAACTTTTTATCTGGATCGAGAGTTTATTGTGTGTAAATTTTACCTTTAGTGTGAGTGTGGGTAATGTAGTGGAGTGTGATGTATAACTGTGAAGTGTGTATATATGTAGTATGTACATTCATAAGCGGGTTTTTTTTATGACGATTGAAATGAGGATTGTGTGGCTTGTGGCTTGTGCTGATGTGTCCGAGTCTGAATGAATGAATGATTCCTCTCCAACAAACACGGAGCTCTCTCTCTTTCTCTCGCTCTCCTTCATCACCATGGTTTCCTCGTCTGTCGGTACAAAACAAAACATCACAACACATATATATGTCCACGTCTATACACACACACGACAGTGACAGCGGGAGGAATTGCATATATATAAAGGAACTGTGGATTTTGTGTACATAAATCCTTGACGTTGGCACAAACATCTTTAAAATTATATCCGTCTATCTTTCTTTCTTTCTTTCTTTCTTTCTGTCTGTCTGTCTGCACACAGGCAAAAATCTCGATTCTCCAACACTTTGTCTGTAATATACAAAATATACGAAATATATCCACGAGATTCAAAATCCAACGACCACACACAGACGACAATAAACTGTACAGTATTCTCATTAATTACATATATTAAATTCTTCTTCATTTATAGTTAGTATATTATATCATAATATACAAATTCAGTCCACATTCAAGTCCACACACACACACATTCAAATTTGGTAGAACTTTCTGAATGGACAGTACACTGTAGTTTTGAATTCCTGCGCTATTACCTCCAAACTCCAAACATCACATCATAATTTCCACGTTTGTGGTATTAGGTAACAAAACATATATAGCATCAATTATTTATTCATCTTCATAAACTTCATATCGTATGTATATATAATGTATTCAAATTATGAGGACGAATTGTAGAGCATTAAGAGCGATTTTCCATGTGAATATATATGTGTATGTCTATGGAAATTATTGGCATTGAAATTCTTGTACGTGTATATGAGTTTAAAATGCAAAATTTCTTTTCTATATAGTGAGAGAAGAGAGAGAGTGAGAGAGGAAGGAGAGAGAACGGGAGAAATGGGGAGACGACGAGGGCGAGCAATGATTTTCCTTTCCCTTCTCACCTGTCTCCATTTAAGTTCGGAATCCTATATATTTACATTTACATTTTCTTACTATATATTGCATTTAAATGTATTTAAAGTTACCAGAAATTCATATTCATATAAGGAAATTCTTCGCCTCATGTATTACATGTAATTGTGTGTACATATTAAAGAAGGGCCACTGTTTTATTTGTAAATCCACAGGAACAGTACATGGCGGGATTTTGCATAATATTCGCAATCCAGTCGAGACGTACATCGACCGAGAGGAATTCCTCATGAAAATTCACGAGTCCACCAAACCCCCAGAAGAAAACCCGGACAACCCGGAAAGATCATCTGAAGATGCAGATGCAAATGCAGATGCAGATGATCCAATCAAAATCCGAGATAATGCAGGTCTGAATGGAAATGTGCCTCAAATCAAAATCCTGACGGGTCCGGGTGGGATCGGGAAAACACAGTTGGCGCTCCGTTACATTCAAATCCTTCGTTCCAACGAAATGGAGGAGATCCCTTATGAACATTTCATTTGGTTGGACGCCCGGTCTGAACTCACATTGGAAAAGTCCTTCATCGCCCTCGCATCGCAATCTTCATCCTCATCTTCATCTTTATCTGGAGCTCTCTCTCTATCATCGCCAATTAAAATCCCACTGGAGCCGGAAATCATTCAGGAAATCTACCTCAAAATCTCGAGCTCACGCACTCTCATCGTCTTTGACAATGTTCAGGATGTCAATTTGAGCTCCATTGCCCGATTCCTCCCTCTGTCACTCCCACCACCCCTCAAAGCGCCCATCATTTTCGCTCTCGTCACCACCACCAAAGCCATCACAAGGTCAGAAGAAGAAGGAGACAAATGGGAAATCCTTCAAGTCCCGGGCTTCACCGTATTTGAAAGTAGTCGATTCATCCTGAGCTCCCTCCGACATCGACTCGAGCAATCCTCTCAGCAAAGCCAAAAGGATGCTCGAGAACTTGGGGAGCTTCTAAGGGGCGTCCCCTTAGCACTAAGTCAAGCCCTTGCATTCATTGAGGAGGAAGACTCGGAGGACTTTAAAACCATTGAAATCCGGGAGTACATGCAACTTTATCATCATTTTACAATGGCCAGTCAAGGTCCAGGGAAAGGTCAAGGTGTAGGGACGCAAAATCAGGACGAATTCGCGGATGACTGGAAGAGCCCCGTCTATTTCACCTGGAGAATCACTCGGGATGAACTGGAGAAAGTGGAGGAAGGTCAAGTGGGACTGGAGATCCTGGAAGCCCTTGCTTTCCTACCAAGGGAAAATAATCCAGGGGACTTATTCTTAGTTGCAGGGATTTTCTCGGGTCATCGTCAAAATCAAGATCAGGATCCTGACGAAGGGATTTTGAGAAGGGCGCTGAGTCTCCTTCAAAAATACGCCATGATCACGACGACCACCACAGGGGATGACTTGAAGGGCCTTTTGGTGAGCCTTCACGAGGAGACTCAAAGGGTCATCCGGAGGAGTCTTGAGGACAGTTTAGGTGAGGGAATTTCAAATCATTTAAAAAATCTACTGGAGAGCTTCTTCAAATACCTAGAGGCCACACCCCCATCCAGGTCAACCTCCGTTGACCTTGACCTTGACATTGACCTCAATCCTCACCTGGACCCGTATAAAAATGAGTTGACCCGGAGTCTGGAGACAATCCTGGAGAAGATCCATACGAGCTTCGAGCCGGCAAACTTGAGAATCCTGGGATTTAAACTCAAAGTGGCTCGGAGGCTTCAAAATGCGGCTCAATTCAAAAGAGGTCAAAAGGTCGCAAGGGAAGTTCTGGAGATCCTGAAGAAAGCCGAGGACTTTGAATGGAATGTCAAGGCTCACAAGGAATTTGCCACGATTTTCTATTCGGATGATGATTCGGAGATGGATTCGGAGTCGGTTTCCGTTTCAAATTTAAATTCAGATTCGGACCAAGACAAAGAAGATTCAAATTCAAATTCAAAAAAAAAGGCGGGGAGCCGCCAAGGGAAAATATTGGATGAATTTTACGAGCAATCCTCAGACATCCTTGGCTTTCCTCATCCTTTCACCATCGAGCTCTTCCAGCGACTCGCTGCGCGCTCCGTCAAACGAGGGAATTGGGAGGACGCCATTGAAACCTATGACACGATCCTGGAGGTTCAAAATGAATGGCCAAATGCCATTCACTACGTCCTTGAGACGCTTCACAACAAGGCGCATGCGCTGACCCGGGCGGAGCGCTATGACCAAGCTGAAGAGGCCTACTTGGATTTGTACAAGAGAGAGCGCTCTGTATTTGGTGATGGAAATGAGAATGGACAGGCCAAGACTCTGATTGCCATCAAGGACTTGGCGAGGATTTTGTCCAGTCGCGGGGACTTTGAAAAGGCGCTGAGTCTCTTCAAAAATCTATTGGCTATGCAAACGCTTCATTTGGGACCGGCTCATCGTCGGACGCTCAGGACCCTTCACAATATCGGGCGGACTCTCGCCACAGCGGGAAATCATGAAGAGGCCCTGGAGTTGTACAAGCAAATCTATGAGAAGCGACTGTCCCTCCTCGGGAGTGATCATGAAGGGACCCTGACGACCCTTGAGGACCTTGCTCTCTGTCATTTCCATCTCCGGGATCTGGAGCAGGCGTCGGCGCTGTATAAACATGCTCTGGACATCCGGACCAAACAGGAAGGAACAACAACTGAAGAATCCAAATCCCGTTTAGGGACCCTTCATGACCTTGCGAGGGTTACATTGTACCAAGGTCAAAGCGGTGAGGCCCTAACGTCCCTAAAGCAAGTATATTCTAAGAGGTCATTGATGTTGGGGGCGGAGCATTTGGATACATTGGCCACCCTGGAACTGATGTCCATGTCCCACTTGGCCTTGGAAAATTATGGGGAGGCCCTTAAGGGCTACCAGGAAGTGTACGAGATCCGGAAGAACGTCCTCGGGGAAGATGATCAATTGACATTGGACGCCCTGGGCGGAGTCGGCCTTACCCTGTATTTCATCGACGGTCAAGGGAGTAAGGGCATGGGGATTATGAAGGGCCTCTATGAAAAGCAGAAGACAAGGCAAGTCCACTCGGGAACCAACACCATCAAGCTCCTTGAAGGGGTCGCTACCATTTTGTCACCATCATTGGCGGATCAAATGCTCACTTCCCTCCACAAACTACAGCTTCAAGTCCTTGGGAAGTCTCATCAGGACACCCTCGCCACCCTCGCCAACTTGGTTCAAGTCCGGATCAAACAAGGTCAAGCTCAAGGTGCAGGTCAAGGTCAAGATGGAGGTCAACAACAACACAAACTGGACTCTGCCCATAAGCTGGCGAGTCAAGTCCTTGAATTGACCTCAGTCAAATTCGGTCCGGATCATTTGAGTACCCTCTCCGCCCTGGACGTGATCGTTCAAATCCTGGATTTGGACCCCAATTTTGTGGATCAGAAAACCCTGGACTTGATCAGCAACTTGTACAAGCTCAAATCCACCAAGTTTGGTCCGGAGAGCATTAAGACCATTTCCACGCTCAACAGTCTCGGATTATTCCTGTTGAGAGCGCGGGATTTCACCGAAGCCGAGAAGATTTACCGGGAGGTCCTTCGAGTGAGGAGGAAGAGTCTGGGGGAGGAGCATGTCGAGAGCCTTGGAGCGCTCGAGAATCTAGCCAAGACCTTGTACGAACAGGGGAAATTCAAAGAGGTCTTTGAGTTCGTCAAGCAACTGTACAAAGGCCGAAAGAAAACTTTGGGTAATTTTTAATTTTTAAAGTCCTTCATTTTTCTTTGAAGCTAAATGAATTCTATATTCAGCCTCGGCGGGGATTTTGAAATTTTGTTTTTGTATTCATTTTGTTTGTATTCATTCTATTTCAAAAAAAAAAAAGGCGCGACTCACAATGAAACTCTGGTGGATTTGAATTGGCTCGCGGACATCCGAGAAAAACAAGGGAATCCAAAGGAGGCCTTGAAATTGTATCAAAAACTGCTGGAGCTCCGTACGAACTCTCTTCAATTCGGACCGGACTCCGAGGAGACGCTCACCACGATGGTGAGTATGGTCCGAGTGAACGAGGCCCTTAAGGACTGGCCGGAGGGCATTGCCCTCATCAAGAAGGTCCACAAGAGCCGTTTCAAGGCCCTCGGCTCGGATGACCCGCTAACAATCTCGGCCCTGAGCATCCTCGCGGCTCTATACCAATCCTCCAAAAAGTACCCCGAGGCCCTTGAAGTCCACCTAAAAATCCACAAGCGTCGCTCTCGCTCCTTGGGGAAGACTCACCTCGAGACCCTCACCGCCCACGAAATGATTGCCAACCTCCATTTCCTCACGGGGAGTTTGGACGATGCGGAGGACGTCTATGCGGAAGTCTATAAACTGCGCGCGAGCACAGCCGGCGTTGGCCCGGATCACGTGGACACGCTTTCGACGCTCCAGAAGATGGCGAGGCTCGCTCACGACCTCAAGAACTACGAAGAGTCCAGAGAGATGTACCGGAAAGTGTATGAAGGGCGCTTAAGGACTTTGGGGGAGGATCATGGAGACACCATGGACTCGTTGGCCATCGTCACGGAGGGCTTTCATCAGGTGGGGGACTTGAAGGAGACCCTCAAGATGAGTGAGCGGCTTCATAAGGTTCAAGTACGGGTGTTGGGGGCGGATCATGAGAAGACCATGGAGACTTTGAAGAATAGAGCTGTCGTGTACATTGAGGGGCGGGACCCTGAGAATTTGAAGAAGGGACTCGAGATTTTGGAGCCATTATACAAGCGGATGAGGAGAATCCTCGGGACGGAGCATCCAGAGGTAGTGAAAACGAAACAGACTCTCGAGGCTCTCCGACAACAACTGGGCATCAAAGAAGAGCTTTGAATTTCAAACTTGTTTTATATATCGTCGGTTAAGTTCACAAACGAACTATAACGATTTTCCTTAATTTGCGGAAATGCGACGACTGCGTCCGTCTTTGTGGGTAAAATTCTGACAAAATTCAGGGTGACAGAAAAGGTCATGGCAGACAATAATGTCGCAGGACCCACAGCTCCATCTTCAGCCATTTGACCTTTGCAGCAGGTCAACGAAATTAAGGAAAATAATTATAGTTCATTTGTGAACTTAACAGACGATATTTGAGTTTCAAATATATGTAAACGGAATTTTTAAATTTCCCTCCACAATTGAACGTGTATACATGAAATAAATGTTGATTGAAATTGCACGTGTTGAACACTAATAAAAAATGAATTAAATGTTGCTTAAATCAATGACCAGAATGAAAAATGAGGAAGCCATTGAAATTCATATCGGACTTTGATCGAAATTTTGTTTATTTTGTCTATTTATTCCCCCCATCCAAACAATTATTTACTGTGTGCATGAAAATATGAATTGTGTGATGGGAATGTTTCTTCATTTACAAGGAAATGTCATTGAATTCACACACTTTCCGAGTTTCCTCTGGGATTTCTGTATTTGAATTTTCCCGGAGTTCCTCTGCGCCTTCAATAAGGGTTGCGGTCAGTCCACTGATGACATGCCTAATATATATATTTTATTAAAAAAAATGTAATGATTTTTATGTATAAAGGTGTATATCGTCTGTTAAGTTCACAAACGAACTAAACTTATAAGGATTTTCCTTAATTTCGTTGACCTGCTACAAAGGTCAAACGGCTGGAGATGGAGCTGTGGGTCCTTCGACATTATTGTCTGCCATGACCTTTTCTGTCACCCTGAATTTTTTCACAATTTTACCCACAAAGATGGACGCAGTAGGGGCATTTCCACAAATTAAGGAAAATCCTTATAGTTATAGTTCGTTTGTGAAGTTAACAGACGATACGCATTTAAGTGACAGAAATCTGGTCACTGGATTTAAATGTGTATGTACATATTTTAATTGTGTATTTTTTGTACATACCATTGGATGTGACAATGGAATAGCCAAACGCCAGGATTATTCGCCTTAAACCGCAAGACGCCCCATGAGTTCGCTTTTGTATGGAAATGCATATTAATTATAGTTAAACTGATGTGTGCACACACAGATATTGTAAGATATAACCATTTAATCAACTATGTACTATATAATCGTGTACCTGGGATGAAGAGCGTGTCCCTCACCGGTCCAGTTCTACTCAACTCCGTGGAAGAGCCCTTAAAGGGCCCATCCCCCGCCGCCCCTGTCCCCATCACCCAAAAGTGATGTCCGTGCAAATGCAGGGGGTGTCCTCCACCGTCAATGTTACTCACAATGATCTGAATGACACAGCCGGAAGGGATGAAGAAAGGGTTCACACTCAAAGGGATCTCCTCATCCTGAATGACCTTGACCAGTAGGGGCTTGTCCGTCGGGTCAATGGAATACGTGACCTCGTTGAAGTTGAGACGCGTCACATTCTCCGAGTCCACCACGCTATTCAAAAGGAGGTAGATTTCAAATATCTCGTCACATTGATCCTCATCGTCATTGTCCTCATCGTCATATTTGTCATTGTCATTGTCATCCTCTCCGCGTTTATCATTCTTTTGGTCCTCATCATCATATTTGTCTTTCCTCTTTCCATTGCTCTTGCTCTTGCCCTTGCTCCTCCTCTGGGTGGGTTGAGGGGCGGGACCACCAGCAAAGGAAAGTTCCGCCTCATCCAGCAAATCAAACTCCTCCCCCCCACTCTGAATGGACACGGTTTCCGGGAGTGGCCAAGCCGACAAGTCAGCGGGAATAGTGGAATGGAAAATGGAATCATATTGATAGATGGCTTTCTCCTTCACTCTGTCCTCTTGAATCACATAAGCGTCCTCATAATGAACAACAGCTAGGCTCTCGTCAAACAGAGCTCCTGGATTCTCATTGATGTTGACCCCGTCGGGGAAAAAGTCCTTCCTCACCCTCGCGCGCACCCAAAAGGATTTGGTATGGGAGGAGTCGTGTTCGTCCATGTGGACGAGGAAAGAGTATCGCTGGGCGGGATGAATCGTGAGGACATCCACGCTATTACTCCGCTTCCGCTTCACCAAATTCCCATCCGTCTCAATCACCTTCAGCCGATGTTTGTCCATGGAGACGTCAAAGGAGGTGAAGGCGGAGGCGGAGATGAGTCGGACTCGATACGTCTCGCCACGTGTCACCCAAAAGCGTGGGAATCGGAATTCAGCGTCCGGGTCACAGGGAAAGGTCGAAATTTGATCGCAAGGGTAACGGCCGAGGCCGTTGATCAATGTCGAGTCCGGAGTCGGCTCATCCCCACCTGTGTGCGTGTGCGTGTGTGGAATAAAATAAAAGGAGAAATATAATTCCAATTTAATTAATAAGAGTAATTAATTTCAAAGACGAGGACGAGAGACTTTTAATTGTGAATATATTTGATTATTTGGAGTTGTGAATAAGAAAACCCGCCGGAGACGTCGATCTATAGAAGTCAATATATTTGAGTTTGAATGACGAGCTAATTTTAATAGCGACTCGCGCGCGTAAACTCCGTTTGAATGAAACGGTTTCATTGAATTTCAGAGATTTCCTTGAACTCTGCTCTCATTATACAATTTTGAGTGAGTCCTCTAGCGGCAATTTGAGCAACGTTGTTTCCCACTTTGGCCGCTCATTTTTCGGAAAATCACTTTAATTAAAACTTAATTAATTAAAAATACTTGCAATTTTTTTACAAATTTCTAACATTTTCATTTTCTATAAAATAGTCCATGTTTTTGTGCATATTAATATGCAAAAAAGTGAAAGTACGTCTCCGGCGGGTTTTCTTATTCACAACTCCATTTGATTTCAATTCAGTTGGAATTTGTTGGCCAGATTTAAACTATATATACCAGAGGCGGGAGAAAGAAACCAAGCGGTGATGACGCTGCCTGGAAGATGGTTCCAATCCGAGAGGATCCAGATCATCTGATTGGCGGGTTTGTAGAATGATTCAAAGTCCTCCACGTGGTGGTCATCCGAGTGCTCCTTGTCCTTGTTGTCATATTTTGATTTGGACTTGGAATCCCCCTTTTTATGGTCATTGTCCTCATTTTCCTTGGGGAGAATCACGATCGGGCCGTAAAGTCCCTCAGTGTAATGGTATACAGTGTGTGCATGATACCTTCATTCATTTAATTATCGTATATATATAGAGTTTTGAGGGAAAACATAGAGAAAAATTCATCAAAAATAAAACAAAGTCAAGCATTCACTGGGATTCGAACCCTGGACCTATAGGACCACAGGGTTCGAGTCCTTTATCGTAGAGTTTTGAGGGAAAACAGAGAGAGAAATTCATCATCAAAAAAAAAAACAAACAAACAAATCATGCACCCACTGAGATTCGAACTTTGAACCCTGGACTTAGGTCCTGGGTTCGAGTCCTTGCGCCGTCGTTGGTTTTTTTTTCCATTATATGAAATGATAAAATGAAAATGAATAGTGTTTTTGATTTTTGATTTAAATACACATACTTTAAGGTTGTGTGAGTATTTATAGTATTTAATATTAAATATCGTCAGCCTATAGGCCGACGATATTTATATTTGATATGTGTGTATATATGTATTTACCAATAAGTCCCGAATTGTGTGAGTTTGAAATCATAGAGCATGCTTTTCCCGGGCGGGATGACGCATTGAGTGACGTACTCCACGCCGTCATTGAACTGACTTCCGTTCTGCACCAGCCCATGCCAGTGAATGGCCAGATTCGTATCCCCGCCCAATTCGGTCTCTAATAACTCGATTTTATTGACGACTGTGATTTGGAGTCGATCTCCTTCTTGGGCTTTGAGGAGCGGAGCTGGGAACTCGCCATTCACGGTGAGGATCCTCCGTGCACTCACTCCATTTGGTGCTCCCTCCTTGTAGTACACTTCAAACGTGTGCTTGATCAGTTTACTCTGGGACAAACTGAAGAATAATCCCAACGTGAGGAAGAGCAAAAGGGAAGAACATTTTAAATCCCCCGCCATCATTCCAATAGGTATTTTTTTGTATATATTTGAATCCCCACACACACACACACACAAGATTTTTAAAAAGTCAACAAATATGTTTTGTATATATATTCTCTGGATTTTTAAGGATTTAATACTGGGAATTTTCTTATTGAGAGCAAAAAATGTCCACGTCAAATGGAGACAGACGAGAAATTGGGAGTGTGCATGGAGAGAAAAGAGCGAGAGCGAGAGGAAAGGCAAAAGTCGATGAACTCGATCGGTATTCAAAAGGAAATTCGTCAGCATTTTGTCCATCGAAGTCGCCGGAAATGGTTTTCAATAACAAATATATGTTTGTAAAATGGATCATGTCATTGGATTTATTTTGATTTTGTCAAGTCGTCAAAATATGTGTACGTGTGGTGCGATGAGAATATATTGCAAGTAATTATTAAATCCTCAAGATTTAAATGAGGTCAACTGATAAATGACAAATGACAACGGCGAATGAGAAGGATTTATATTTTATGTGTGGGGAACGAGATAAGAAAACCAGCCGGAGACCATAATATACTTTTTACAAGTCGAGATATTTGAGTTTACCTTTTTGGCCGCTTTGGCGCCGACGGCGTTTCGCATAAAATAGCCCATGTTTTTCTATACATATTAATATGTAAAAAAGTGAAAAGTCGTCTCCGGCTGGTTTTCATATCCAGATCCAGCTCGTCATTTAAATAATTCGCAATTTCAAAGTCATTGTTCGGATTTGATGACAAAATACACTATGTATGTATATTTTACAATATAATTTTTTTGAGGGGGGGGGGGGCGGGGGAATGGAAGACACAGTTTCAAAAGGGGGAATTTTTTGTATATATAAATAGTTTTACAGGTTTTTCTTTTTTTTTTAGTTGCGATTGAAAAGGCCGAGGAGCCAAAAGAAGAAGCAGATCATGAAGAAATGAGGCCAAGTGAGGCCTTGAAAGGACGGTGGAGTAGGAATTTGATGATTGATGGAGAGCGTCCAAAAGTGAGTCCATGGTGACTCCACGGCTTGAGGGACGGCGGAACCGGACACGGCCCAACAATTACAGTCCTTGACCAGATAATTGAGGATTTTTTGAACGGCCCCAATGGGGGGACGATCCCTCCGAGAATTCCGTTCTTTACATGTTAATTCCCCTGTGAGGGGCTCGCGACGGAAATCCGGGAATGAGTCCAGGAAATACTCGGCAATCCCACCTCTTTCATCCTCATTTAGACCACCCAGGGCAATCTCCCAGTCCACACCGTTATAAGTGGCCCTATATTAATTAATCAAATATAATCATATACATACACTTTACAATAAATCCCGCTCACAATTACCAAGGAAATCTCTTTCTCTTTCTAATTGTAGTCGTAAAGGATTTCCATTCCACACACACACGCAAACACACAATTCATTTTGTTATTTGTCTCCAGCACATACGCATACATGTATAAAGAATGGATATTTGATTGTATAATAGAGAGTTTGGTAAAAACCCGTCGTAAAAAGAAAATCGTAAATATTTTGGTGGGAATTTTTAAAATTCCAAAAGTTAACATAACCAACGAATTTAAAAATTCCCACCAAAATATTCACGATTTTCTTTTTACGACGGGTTTACCAAACTCTATATTTCATATTTGTAATTTTACAAAGGTGGACTCACGTGATGATGAAAATCCCGGAAAATTTCATGTTTTGTTTTCACTTCACTTCACTCGATTCAAGTATAAATATATATGTGACGGATATATAGAAAATATGACAAGAAAATAAATGAATATGTGAAAATCCCAATGCCAATGCCAATGTGCCAACGACTTTTGTTATGTGAATGTGTGTGTGTGTGCTGTGCTTTCGCTTTTCCTTTTCCGTTTCCTTCGCTCGCGGATCGTCTGTGTGTGTGTCGTTAAAATCTCATTAGAAAATGTTACTGGACTTTTTGGATATTTCGACTGTGTGTGTTGAGGGAAGAATATCTATACCTAGGTATATATATGTATATTGAAGGTTTTAAGGCTTTTGTTTGCTATTCTATATATTCCTTCCTTCGTTTGAGTTTGAGTTTGAGTTTGAGTTTGACCCACTTTGAACATTTACCTTTTTCCATTATGAACGGAGAGACTGTGTGTGTGTGTGTGTGTGTACAGAGTTTTAAGGGGCTTCCAATGAGAAAGAGAGAGAATGTATACCTAATATTACCTATATAATACTTAAATATTAGCCTATATTGTTATTGTATATATACATAATACATATATAAAGACGGGTTTTCTTGGAATCCCTTTGGATTTTTCAAGTGAACACAAAACGCAACTGCCTTTTTTTCCTTACATAATTCCACAGTCTTGTATAATTCTTTTGGTAATTCTTTTGGAATCCATTCCAGAATTAGAATTTCAGTATTACTATATAATAATAAGAATTAGAATTACCAAAAGCACGTCGGTAAGAAGAATTACGAAGGAATTGGAATTACCAAAAGATTTCCAAAAAGAATTGTGGTACAAGGAATTGGAATGATGTATCCAAAAAAGAATTACCCCAAAGAATCGGGTATTACCGTCTATTTTTTGAATTTGTCAAGGGGGAAATTTTGAAATGTGGAAATTAGAATTGGAATTAGGATTACCAAAAGGATTACCTAAAAGAATTACTAAGGAATTAATTAGGATGACCAAAAGAGCGGCAGGAAGAATTAGTAAGGAATTGTGGAATTATAGCAAAAAGAATTACCAAGAATTGTAGGAGTACCAAAAAGTGGAATTATACAACACTGTATAATTCAATGTGTGTTCGGTGTTCGCACGCCATTGTGGAATTTGTAAACAAATTCTTTCATCGTTAGTTTTTTCCCTTCAAATTCAAAGACATCCAGTTTTCATATAAATATATGTATGATTTTTTATTGAGGAAATTCATTGGATTTTTCCAAATTCCTGTGTATGTATATACTGAGGAAACATTTGGGAGTTGGGATTCCCAACTTGGGAAAATGAGGAAATGGCAATGCATAATATATCATATATGAAGTTGTGGATAAGAAAACACGCCGCATACCATTTTCACTTTTTTGCATATTAATATGCAGAAAAACATGGGCTATTTTATCGGAAAAGTAAAAAGTTTGTAAAAAAATTGCAAATATTTAATTTTAATTAAGTTTTGATTAAAGAGATTTTCGCGAGGAGGGAGTGGGCAAAGTGGAAACGGACGTTGATGAAATTGCCGCTAGAGGACTCACTGAAAATTGTATAATGAAAGCAGAGTTCAAGGAAATCTCTGAAATTCAATGAAACCACGCTTCATTCAAACGGAGCTTTTACGCGCGCGAGTCGCTGTTAAATTGTGCTCGACATTTAAACTCGAATATCTCGACTTCTAGATACTGGTATGCGGCGTGTTTTCTTATCCACAACTTCATATGGTCTATTCATGTATTCCCCTGCTCTATATATTTCGATTGCAAATTCAGTCATTTTAAATAACAATTTAAATGAAAAAAAAAAATGAGAAATGCTGTGCATGTGGATTCGTTGATTGGGTTGTGTGGCATTGTTAAAAGTTAAAAGGATAGCCAGACTGGGTAGCGAGGGACTTGACCATGGGGACATTGCACCAACCAAGGGACGTGGGACTTGAGAGGGGCCCTTTACTACAAAATCGTCCGTCGTCACAGTCCTCGTTTCTTGTACACGAGCTGTCCCCTCTCACGTCTCGCTCCCCTCTGTCAAAACTATTTGTATATACACAATAAGAAAAATATGTATGTACATGAATTTCCTCAAAATCGTCTCATGATTTTGCGCAACAACAACAACAAACAAACAACTTTGCCATGCGCCCTCTACAATGAATTGCTCTCACTTTGGATGTTCCATTCCCGCGGCGGTCGTCTGGCTATGCAAATTGATACATGTTGTCGTGATTGTGGTGGTCGTCGTCGTCATCGTCGCCGCTGAGGAAGTCAACCAAATCGTCATTGCCATTATTTTGACAGTGAAAAGGGAAATCCACAACATTTTTACAATGTTGCGAATGATGTGTCCAGAGTGTCCACTGGAAAAATTGAATCTGTGTTTAAAATCTCCGATAATTTCTTGTAGGATTTGTATTATATTATAGATTATAGATTATAGGAACAGACAGAAGCAGTGGAGACGAAAAGATGAAAATGCGAGTTCATTTCTTTCTGCTGACGACGACGATGACTCCATTCAGATATTATTAAGACAATTTGTAGGTACATGTATGTAGATATTTATTTTACAGAAATCATAAGTGTGGTAATGGCTATACAATGTACATACATGTATATGTATCTGTACATAAATTCTGGATTCCAATATAATATACATATAACAAAAATAATTTAATGAGATCCATTTATCGCTTATTCATTTCCTAATTGATGAAGACATTCCCACTCTTAACAGTATGGACGACGCACGAGTAATTATAGTAATAAACATTGGTACAGGAGTACCTCAAAAGGGAGCGAAGCCTCTATTTAAAATTTTAAGTTTCTGTCAGTTTGTCTGTGCACATTAAAACGTCAGTCGTCATTGCGCCCCATTTCACTACGCACCCGTTCATGGGACTCCAATCACTTTCCTTCCATCCCTTTGTCTTTTTCTCCAAAATTCCTTTGATACCCGGGTAAACTCCGAATTCGGTTTTTTTCGGATATTTAAGTCACACAATATGATCATTCATCATTTTGTAACCCCAAAAAGTAAAAAAACTTGTGAAAATCGCTTTCCCGTTACTGGGATTTGAACCTAGGACCTCACCCTATAGAAGTCAACAAACTTAACCCCTAAGCCAGCGGGGGTCAAATGCGGGTATCTCGGCCTCCGGTGACCCCAGGGTCACCAAAATCAATAGCTATCTGACTGCAACAATGACAATGAAAAAGACCGCATGTCCGCATGTGAATCGGACCCAATAGAATAAGGGGAGCTTGGCTCCCTAATACATAATTAGTAATTAGCTCGTGTAGAATTATACATGACGCGACACACCAGACACAGAGCCAGAACTTACAATTAGTAAGTACTAAATTAGAGTAAATTGAATAAGCCATGAGACATAATGTGTGTAATGTCATTTCCCAGACTTGTCCTAATCATTCCCCATGCCTAATCATTCCTTATATGTATACCTATATATATAGTCATCGCATATGCAGGAACAAACAATATAAACAATACAAATCCAGTCACATACGATATAATATGTATTTATTTCAGTCATGTACTTTATTACGCTTTTCCTTGCAAAAACTGACCATTCGTCATTTTGTTGCTTTTCCTTTTGCTCCGCACATATGTGCGTCTGGTTTCTGGTTTTACCTATATTCTACAGACAGATATATACGTCACTATTTTAATCTATTTGACGTATGAATCTGACGATCTGACGTCCACATTGCCCAATTCAATTTCCAATAATGTGGGATCGGAAAACCCTTTGACGACCATCACACCCCCAAGCTACACCAGAAACGTTTTTGTTTACTATCGTATTTTTATAGTTAAATTACTCAAATTTCAGTGCCTGAAATTGGAAATACGATTAACATTTATACATATTATTACATATATGAGAAACCTCTGGAAGCAGGCACATCCTTTTATATATGAAATGTCAGAAATGTGTCAATTCAGGGATGAGAGCGAGAGAGAGAGAGGGGAGAGAGCGAGAAAGAGTGTTAGTTCTATTCACACACGTATATAAAACAATGGAGCAGTCAACAGTCAACAAGTGTGTACAATATACAATACAATACATTGGAATGGAAATGCTCATGAACTTTTGCTGCCGTGTGTGTGATGTGTGATGAAACTGTGCTGGTGAAGAAGATGAGAGATGAAAACTCGTTTTCATCCCCCCATTAACCATTAACATTAAACAAAACATGAAAACAGAACTGCCACACAATTTCTCGTTCCTATATTCCTTATAACTATATTTTGTGTGTGTTTGTGTGTTTGTTTGTGTTGCATTTGCGTGTAATCTCCGTCTTCTCATTGGCAATCATGCAGGATTGGTTTTGGTATTGGTATTGGTACGTGTGGTCAAAGCTCCTTGGAGATTTCATTCATCATTCTCACAGACTCTTAATTATTCACAACTCAATTTTTTCTCCCCCATTCATTCATTGAATTGAATTGAATTGAATTCATTATAGCCAGGATTCGTGGTTCGTGATTCTTAACATGAGATGGATAATTGGATAATTTGGTAATTAGATAATTTGGCAATGACCTAAAACAAATTGAATTAGCCTCCCCCTTCTAAATCTTCATCATCATCATCATCATCATCGTTAACATGGTTCACAATCACACACCATCACAACACAACATAAAAAACTGCTCCATTACTCTCACACTCCATTCTTCTATTACATGATTTCCCTTCATCTCTTATCATTTCGATCGTTTATCGTCGTTGGATTTGCATAATCACTTGATCTCCTCATCTCTCTTCTTCATCTCTCCTGTCACTCCCAAACTCAATCACACAATAATTCATCTCCCCACAGTCCACTCGTTTACATATATACTGTCAACTCGGGTGAAATTGAACACCTATACATATAAATAGCAACAGGCCATCTGTGAATCGGTTTTGTCCAATCGTTTTTGGACAGACGTCCACAGTGTTCATACGTTTGTAACCCGAGATAATTTAATGGGATTCTGACAAAAAAAAGGGTCAAAAACCATGCAGGAATGGCCCGTTGCCATAGTTGTTTAATTTCACCCGTGTTGACGGTACCTCCATCAGGACGTAAAAAAACATTTGCTTACTACATGAGAAATGGTGACCGCGGGATCCTCATTAAAGTTTAAATGCGACGCGTCAAAGAGGAAAAATGTGTGTAAACTGTCAATGAGAGGACAAAAACAAAAACCCAAAATGAACATGAACATAAATCAGCGTGTACATTTTACATGTACATGGAAATTCCATTGCTCACCCTTTAAAATTAAATACATTAAATCACAGTCTGACCATTACGAATTTGATATATATGAATATGAATATTCAAATTTGCGAAAGGGGGTAAAAAAAAACTGGTCTCCCTTTTACTAACAAACTGAAATAATGTACCTAACAAATAAAGAATGTGAACAAGCCCATTTCTATGTTTATTTCCACTACCTATATAGGGTATATATATATAGGTATATATATATAGGTATATATATATACATAGTATTTTTCACCCTTTTCTTCCTCTGTGTGTGTGCATTATTATATATATAAGATATACCTTGTATTACTTTGGTGACTTTGTGTATATACGAACTTGAAGTCATCACACTTTAATGTCTGCACCTATACTCACAATCAGTTTTTACGAGTGGTCCGCTGTATATTAGTGATCGATAAGGATTATATGGTCAGCCCAAGACTGTAATAAAAAAAACTGGACGCGCTTTTACTATATTCAAAAAATGAAACCAACTCAAACGATGCAGAAATTCGTATTTTAACCTTCAGATTTAACGTGTTCGTTTTACATATAGGTACTGCTGCTGTGCTGTGGACAAGGTGTGTTGTTATATTATGGGAAGAAATGCGGATAGAAACATGCGCGCATGCGCACATGCACAAACAAGCCGGATTCAGATTTGAATTCTACAAATCACAATGAAAGGGAAAGGGATAATAAAAGACGTCATAATCTCCATCTCCAAGCATTCACGTCATCTTCTGCATGTATTTTGTATTTTGTATACCTATTCAATTTAATTATGTGCAAACAAACACTGCTTTATTTTTATTATCTGGCGTCTTGTCAAATTTATATACTGCGACTCGTCGTGGTGAATTGGTGATCGTGATAAAATCACACGGGAAAGAAAGAAAGATGGGGGAAAATGGAAAAATTCATGTGCAGATGCAGGTCAAGACTGACCGTAATGAAATGACGACGACGAGATTCCAATTCTATAAATTCCAATGACTAAGACGCAAATTGTGCTGTGGAGAGAGAGAGAGAGTGGAGAAGAAAATTGCTCACGTAATTTGTCCTCAATCAAAATTCAACCAAGGAACGAACAAATGAACGAACGAACGAACAAACGATCGTGAATTGGCCAGAAATCTCCTTTGAGTTTTGAGTCCCAGAATTTTCAGTCAGATTTCAAGGGAAATGGTGGTGGAAAATTGTCTGTGTGCTGATCTCATCCATGTGATCTATTATGTGCTCTTTACGTATTGACTCGCGACTTTTGACTTGACTCGACTCGACTCACACGTAATGGCAATAATGAAACGGAATCTGTATGTGTGGTGTTTGTGTGTGTGTGGTTAAAGTGGTTGCCCTTGAAGGTGTGCTGGTTGGTTGTGGATGATGTGGTGAAAATGAATGGTGGAGTTGGAGTGCAGTATTATGCAAAATCAAAAATCAATGGCAGTGGCAGACTTGATGTATACATAACGTTTTTATTCTTTTGCACTTTTATACGCTTTTCCTTATGAATTAAACTTTTTTCCATACGGAATACTTACACACACACACACACACACACACACACACACACACACACACACACACACACACACACACACACACACACACAGAGTGCAGATTACGCAGAGAGAGGGGGGAAAAACGTTGAATCACACACATCACACCAACTGTTTGTTGTTACTTTCGTTCACTATCACCATTATGTACATAATAATAATATAGACTGTGGTGATTGTGATTGGGGATGAAGAGCAAAAACAACACGAGCTATGAAAATGAATAGATTTTTATTGTATATATACGATATGCACATGCAAATCCATTACTGTGTACAAAAATCTGCATGTACACTGAAGACACTTTGACGCTTTATGATGGCATTATTTGATGCGCGAAAACTAATGTATTACTTTTTTCCAACTGCCAAACGAAACTGGCCAAGTTAAAGTTAAAGGTAAAGTTCCACTATAGTTATATCTGTATGTATCGTATATTACATATGATATGATATGGACAAAATAAATGAAAAGGTTTCACACACACACACACACATACACACCCCGCAATGCAATGCAATGGAATCATCATATCATCCGTTCCTTAATTCTTTTCCTCTCACTTCTTCTTTTGTTCTTGTCTCTGATCTGATCATATAAACATCAGTAAACAAACAGTATGAGTTTGAGCACCAACACAATTCCATGATTTGTAAGATATACTTTTTTACACACAAAAGTCGTCACAACAAAAGTGTGAGAATCCCCAGCACACACACATTACTAGTTTTTCTAATATATCCGTCAATCGTGTGTGTGTGTGAATGTGAATATTTTAAAAGCTCTCATTTCCACATTATTCAAATTAGAATTGGGACTCTTGTCCTTTTTTTTTTTCTTTTTTTTAATATTGTATAATAATTTATTTGGAGCATAGGTTTTTGACTTGATTCATTCATTCTGATTTCGACCCACATTAAAACGGGCCGCGTTCCCTAATAATAATATAATATAATATAATTTAAATGTACCGAGTGGGGAAATTATGGCCCGGCCCTTGGAGCTCCAGCTCATCCAGGAGCAGAGTAAGTCCAAACGCCCCCCCCCCCCACCTCCATCAATTTCATCCCTCAATATATCTTCCAATCACAGTTTTCTTTCTTTTTCGAATTCAATGTGGTTTTCATGTACATACATATATACGAAAACAACTGTGAACGACTCGTCGTTTTTTGCGAGCTCGTTAATTTTCTTTACATAATTCTGTGTGTACAAAAAAGCAAAATGAGATTGGGAAACGAAACAAAATCAGTGATTTACCGTGATTGAAATTTCCCGCTGTGGATTTGAATCCATTTTAATTATGCTATATACCTATATAGAGCAAGAATGGGAATTCATACTACCGGAAATTCCTGTGGTGTGGTGAAAATAAAGAAATAAATGATTAATTTCCGTGTGTGTTTTATTTGTGTGTGTGTGTGTGTGTAGATTCACCGTTTGCGACGGAGTGAACGTGAGAAAAAATGTTTGTTGAGCATTTCGAGTGGTGGGAATGGGAATGGGAATGGAGAGAGTTTAAGTGGACTGCAGGAGTACTCGACGTTCTTCCTTCAAGGGACGAATAAGGGGACGGCGGAGGACAATGAGATTGTGATAAGTGGGATGAGCGGGAGATTCCCCGAGTCGGACAGCATGGATGAATTCAAAGAGAATCTGTATAATAAAGTGGACATGGTGTCCACCAAGGACCGTTTCAAAAACATGTCCGTCCCGCCTTTTGGCTCTCTTAAAGAATTAGACAAATTCGACGCGGGCTTTTTTGGTTCGTTTATATATGTACATACTTTAAATTACCATTACATTTACATGAAAATATCATGCTTCTATAGTCTATATAGTCATTCACTACCGTCAACTCGGGTGAAATTGAACACTGACGGTGAAATTTAACATCTATATAAATATATAGCAACGAGACATTTGTGCATGGGGTTTTGTCCAATTTTTGGACAGCCATCCAAGTTTGTAACCGATATAATAATATGGGATTCTGACAGAAAAAATGGCCAAAAACCAAATCGTCGTCTAACATATCGTCTGTTAAGTTCAAAAAGGAACTATAATTATTTTCCTTAATTTCGTTTGTCCGAGTTGACCTGCTCTGGAGGTCAAAGTATTAGAGATGGAGCGTTGGGTCAAGCGACATTATTGTTCGTCATGACCTGCTCTACAATAATGTCGCTTCACCCAAAGCTCCATCTCTAATACTTTGACCTCCAGAGCAGGTCAACCCCGGTCAAACGAAATTAAGAAAAATAATTATAGTTCCTTTTTGAACTTAACAGACGATATACACCACAGACAATTCTGTGCTTTCACAAGACGCACACATGCACACACATCACACAGGTGACAGGCAGACACAAATCCTCTATATATACAAAATTCACAACTCTCTCTCACACACACAGACAATAAAAGCTTCACTTTATTCACACGGAAAAATGAAGGCATTTCTTATTGTCCTTGTTTTTGGCTTCGTCATTTATTGGACGGGTAATTGGAAATTCCACACACACATATATACACTCAAAATTACCGTATATACTGTTATAGAACCCCACGACTTTATAGAACCCCAGGGGTTCTATAATATACTCTGATTTAAATTACATTAAAAATCATATAGATTTTAAGAAACCTCTTAAAGAACCCCACCCTGCTATACAACCCCAGGGGTTCTATAACAGTATATACGGTATTTATGGAGCAAAAACCACACAGGGAAATTAATTATGATCAATTTATTTGCCGTGTTTTTTTATAGTGGGAGCCTCCAAGGTCATTCTTCACGGATCTTACGGTATACTTTTTTCCCTTTGTACCTATACATATTTCTACCGTATATACTGTAATAGAACCCCGAGGGGCTGGATCGGGAAATCTTATAGAACCCCAGTGGGGAACGTGAGAACTATATATGTATGTGTATACGACAATGTATTTGACATGTCGGACTGCAGGATTTAGTCTCTGCAGACATGGGGTTCTATACGAGGGTGGGGTTCTATAACAGTATAGACGGTATACTTAAATGGAGGAATCCTTACATTTGAGTTTGATTTATAGTATAAAAACCCAATTACAAAATGATACAAAAGTATATACTATAGTATATTTTGACTTTGAAATTGAATAAAACAGAATAACGCTCCAGCAGGGATTCCTTATTACCGTATATAGTGTTATAGAACCCCACCCTGCTATACATCCCGCTAGACAATTTTCAATTGAAAAAAGCTGACACAAGATGGCAAGATTCCATTTGCCCCTGTATGAAGCAAGGAATTCTGCAAGGAAAAATCTTTTCTGAGGGGCGGAGTTAATTAATTCACGAAAAAAAGAAGATCTGAATAGACAGTATGTTCACATTATATGTCCTATAATCTGTTAAAATTTGATTATGGTTGTCATAATGTATTAGGAAACCCACATTTAGATTTAAATATATAGTGTGACACATGAAGAATTAAAATACATAGAATAAAAGATAGAAAATTTGGAAAATTCAAAATTCAGTTGTGTCTCTCCGACCGGATTTTTTAAAGTTTGACTTTGGATTCGGATTCCTCGTCATTTTGTACCCCAGGATCCGCCGCGTACAAACAAAAAAAAGTTTGAAAGCAGGTCCAAAACTCCGAAAAACACCGAATTCCGGGTTTTGAATTCAGATTTTTCAATGTTTGACTTCGGATTCGGATGTCTCATGATTTTATACCACACAGAATCATTTAAGAACAAAAATACTAGTAAAACTAATCAAAAACGCCGAAAAAACCCCGATAAAACCAAAACGGGCATTCCGATTATGCCCATCTCCAAATTCATCTGAATTATGAGTAATACAATGCCAATGAAAAAGACCCCGAGTCGAAATCTGAATCGGTTGGAGAGTTATCGTCGGACAAATGGACGGACGGACGGACGGACATGTGCCATTTCATAAGTGGAGTTCGCTCCCTATATAAAAAAAGATTGTGGACCAAGATGAAAATGAAAACGAAACTCCACACGAAAAAAGGAAAGGAAAACATGTGGAAATTCAGGATTTTCCCGGGACAATCCCAGATTTTTCGAATTTCAATTCCACACATCTTATTAATGAAGCGAACGAATGCAGAAATGGAGCGAGCGGATCTGAATTTTCTGCTCAATCCACACTTCAACTTCAAACTCCAAATGACCACAAAGAAGCAGCGGGAAAATCGACATTGATATCCGGAATCCGGAATCCGTGCGGAAACAATTCAGAGTGAAATGTTTGAGGATGCACTAGAAAAAGATGCCAAGGATTTCTGTATGGAAATCACAAAGAAAATGGACGAAATCAAATTCAGCCCGCTTATAAACAAATTAAAATTTCCTTTGCATCTTTCGGAATTCTCAAGGAAATGGGAAATCTACAAGAACTTCCAGGGATCTGGCGGGCGGAGAGTCAGAGTGCCCCAAAATTGTATTTTAAGGGCTTCCTGGGTCAATTGGAATGTGGGGAAAAGTGAAATCATGAGGAATTATACGCGACGGAGTTCAGTGTATATTGCTCATTCATTTGTTGGCAATGAGGAAATTGGTGGACTGGACAATGATGGCCTCCGCCGCCGCAATACAAGTGATTCCACCAATGGCAATGCACATGAATCCAAAGTACACGCCATCAAAGAAATACTCACATTCCTTTGGCAATTTGCATCTTCCCGCCGGCCACAAACCCCCCATTTTCCCTGACGCAAAACAAAATACACAGAAATAATTGAAGTGCACACACAAAATGTTTGTTTAGTAGTCCGGAAAATTTTGGCAAACTTTTTAAATTATTACGTACTTTTACGATATATCACAATGAATGAATTGAGAGCGTATATACCTTGAAGAGCTCGAACGGCGTCGGTGTTTTGCACAAAAAACTGCGGGAGCTCGTCCCGCTTGAGGAGGAGTACGATTTGAAATGTGAGCGGGAAAGTGTAGTACACGAGGATGAAGAGCATGTAGACTTGAGTCATCACACTCCATTTCAAATCCCCCGCCGCATCCATTTGCGACCGGACTTGCACGGTCCTCACGCCCACAAATATCGAGTAGAATATCGTCAGGGGGACGTTGGCATACCAGATGACGAGAGCCCTCCGGGAATTGACCAGCTCTACTTTCCCACTCTCTTCATTCCAGCTGAATAGGGATTCGAGTGAAGGGCCGCACCAAACGTGATGGATTTTCGAAGACACCACTCGAATTTGGGCGTGAGGAGAATCATGATGTGGTGCAAGGGGCCTCAAATCCTTCAGTTGCCACACACACAGTCAGTCAATTTTTGAATATGACGCGGGGAAGAATAAATGTGACTATGTATGTCGTCTGTTAAGTTCACAAACGAACTATAATTATTTTCCTTAATTTCGTTGACCTGCTCCAAAGGTCAAAGGGCTGGAGATGGAGTTTTGGGTGCTTCGACATTATTGTCTGCCATGACCTTTTCTGTGACCCTGAATTTTTTCACAATTTTACCCACAAAGACGAACGCAGTCGTCGCATTTCCACAAATTAAGGAAAATCCTTATAGTTCGTTTGTGAACTCAACAGACGATATGTTTTCTTGCTGGGCAATTTATATATAGACTCGAGTGTTTGTGCGTTGAAAGACTGCTGAGGAAAAAGAGGACGAGGCTCGGTAAATACCAATGTGTTTCAATTCTTATATGATATATGCTTGAAAAGTGGAAGGTATTTTCGGACGGGCGATGTGATGGGAATCGTGAATTGTATGTACTTATTATAATGTCCAATGTGTCCACAAACAATTTCCATGTGTGGTTTTGGAGCAAAACACAGCCCACGATTTCATTTTTAGTTCACCATTACGGAAATCCTCTGACGGAAGTGAATATGTATGTGGATTTCCTCATTGAAGCTCTTTTCTGCTGCGTATACGAAATCAAAATATATATAGTTAAGAGCCAGAGGAAGTTATATATTCCCAGTTGGAGGGACAGTGAGGATGATAATCACACTGGCACCTATATTTAATTACGAGCCGTCCACTCGTCTATATTGTTAAATCATGTGGATATTGTGTGCTCCCAATTTCTGTGTGCATATACACACACAGAAATTAAATTGTGTTTGGAATATCTACAGCTATTATATCTGTACATATAGAAAACTGTGCAGAAATGTGTTTTCACATATATATTGCAACTGATACGAAAATCAAGGTGTGAGGATCGGGAATTGTGGGAATCCATTCAAATCAATACCAAATATCCTTGTGTCCACACACCGTGTATACACAAAAGGGAGCGCAGCATAAATTATGTTTACCGTATATACTGTTATAGAACATGTGCGTTTGCCTGGCCGCAAGCAGCATTGCGGCTGAGAACGTTTGCCTGGCCGCAGACTGCTGGCAGCAGAGAGCGTTTGCCCAGCCGCAAAGGGAAATTCCTCTTTCTACTTCCCCCGTCCATTTCCTGCACTTTACATATGAATAGTTTGTACACGCATTTATTACACACTTTCTGTATTTACTGAGTAGGGATTGAAATTTTTAAAATACGCATTATTATTTTAAATATGGTGATTCCTTTTTGCCTCTTCTTTGATTGGCATAAAAACATTTGCATGTATTTATTTAAATGTACAAGTTCAAAAATATCCGGACGATAAATTTTATGCTGTGCGTTTTTCAGTTCACTTTACATAGAGAACAGAATTTCTATTTTGATTTTTAAATACACTCTTAGGAATCCCTTTTGTCCACTTTCGTCCGTAATCCTATATGATTCACAATCTGTATATCCTACATGCATACACTTGCCGTAATCTCTTGGATTCCGGTTTTCAGGAATCCAAGCGATTCCATTACAGGAATCCCACGGATGTGCTATTCTGAATCTACAGCATTTCGTTCATACTTGATCCCAAGGATGCGCTATTCTAAATTGACATGATTTCCTTTACTTGATTCTAAGGATGCGCTATTCCAAATCCACAGGATTACTTTCAAACTTGATCCCAAGGATATGCTATTCTAAATTGGAAGGATTTTCTTAACTTGAACCGAAGGATATGCAACACTAAATTGACAGGATTTTTTTTACTTGAACCCAAGGATTTGCTATTCTAAATGCTGACGACATCTTCCTATTGACTAATAATAAAATGTTAATATAATATACAGTAATGGTGGAAACATTAGAGTAAATACAAAATCACGACTACATTTCCTTGACATCATAAAATTGAGGATCCAACCGTGTATTTAGCCGAGTGTGCTTACTACTGCCTAAACAAGATATGGGACACGGAGTTGAAAGATCACCCAGCATTTCATTCCATTTCTATATCAGTAATAGGGTCCACAGCGAATTTCGCCTCCGCGGATTTCACATCCTGATGTTCTTTCCAATGTCGGTGGAACAGTCGGGCATTCATTTTGAATGCCATTTCCCGGAGGACGCTGAACATTTCTACTCCAAACCAAGCACTGCCGAGGAGCAGTCCGACTGCCAGAGCTCCAAATGGAGCCACCAGTACATCCATACCCAGGGACTGGACATGGACATTTGATTGATGTCCAGCCGAACGAAGGAGCGTCCTCAATTTCGGATGAATCTTCTGTGGTGAACTCTTGAGGGAGGCCGCCCCGACTTTCCGGATGTAATTGTAGACATCCGCGAGGGCCTTGTGGACGATCCCACCGTCCCTCATCCGTCCACACCACGCCCTCACATCCTCCTCATACCTGGAATCCTTTTGAAGGAACGGACCCACAAATACCGTGAGGACCGCCTCCGAGCTTATCAACGTCTTTCTATCCGCCTGGGTGATGGGGATATTCTGAGAGATGTCTGGACCAAAGATGATGTCCCATCCGAGACAGACGGCACTCGGATCCGTGGCCGCATTCAGGAGACAGTCCAGTCTATTCGGGTATGGCACGTCCAGGAATCGTCTCCGCAGTTTGGTCAACTTGGGATTTGAGGTCTCCTTCAAGTAAGATGCATCCACGGAGCCCGGGATTAGGAGCCGATGGACCTTGAACCGGGTCTGTTGGGAGAGCTCCATCACATTCCTCGGCTTCACGTCCATCCTGGGCGCCGTGATGATGGAAATGATGTTCTCCACATAGAAGTTGGTGAGGATGAAGCAAGCAAAGGTCCAGACCATCAAAATCCGTCCAAGGTTTTTGGGGACGAGGATGTTCTGCAACAAAAGTGGACCCACGGTCAACATGAATGCAGTGCTCACTCGTTGGTCCTCTCCTTTTCTTATTAATACTTTATCTGTCTCTTTGGTTTCATTTTCATTTTCATTCTGTTTGCATTTGCTCCCACAAATTCCTCAGTACACCCGAATCACCAGGATCAAAGTGAAGAAGACGAGGAGAATGGCGAACCAAAGGGAAGGAGAAAAAGGGTCCCGGAAGGAGCGCCAGTCCAGTCCTAAGGGTGTGGGGAGGGCGCTCACGAAAAGGAAGTTGGCGGTATATGTGGGGGTGGAGAAGGCAAAGTCCTGGAAACGGTCCCTGTTCAGTCCAACGAAGCAGAAGACGTCGAGATCGTCACTGTCCAGACCCCCAAAGGGACCGACATCGGACCAGGAGCCATTAGGGTATTTGACTATGTTTTTGATTGAATCCAGTCGGAGATGGATGGTCATATTGAAGGCTCGACGGGCCGTGTCCATGAAGGTCAAGGCAATCCCCAAACGCTCACCCTCCTCACTTATTGTGTGCAGATACGGCAAGCTCATAGTGGACATACGCAGGCGCTCATCCCTCAAATTATTCCTACACCCATCAAGCAAACCCAACACGATTTTAGGACCCCAAAAAAGAAACACGCACACCACACTTACCTTTGCAATTCCCGCCAAATCATACTCCGGCTGGAGGAACTCGCCGAGCTCCCCCAGGATTTGAACCCGGAACTCCTCCCCTGAAACCAAGTGAGGATTCCCAAGGAATCTGGATTTTGATCCAGGCCCATTTTGTACTTCAAGCCTTGAACATCTTTCCGCCCCAAAACAAACTTCACGTCGTGCACGCGGTGACCAATGAAAAGGTAGAGGTTTTGCTGGTTCCATTTGATGTGCGATTGTGTCTTCATTTTCATTTTCTCCGACTCTTTGGTCTGCCCGGCTCGGATGAAGACAACTCCAGTCCCACATGCACCCAGGAATCTCCCCGCATTCGCGTTCTTTGAACTCCGGGACGCGGTCCAGGATTTCCGAACTTCCCAATCCAAATCCAATTTTTGAAACTCATCATCCATCAATCCATCTGATGATGGATTCCGTATGATGATGAGCAGTGGGTTGGATTTTTTATGCCATTGGATGAAACCTCCAATTTCCATTGTTGCGGCATCCTCAGAGTTTTCGAAATGGAGTTGAACTGGGCAAATCCCTCCCATCTCCGCTCCCCATTCACAACTTAGCTTGACAATGATGGCGCTCAAACTTGAACTCACAGGATTGACATTGACATTGACTGGCAATGTGTTCCCTCTCACACATTTCCAACCCGTTGAGACCATCAAGAACATGATGTAAAGGTGCTCCGAATGCCCCACTCTCATTTTGCAATATAGTTGATTTAACAAGCTTTAAAATTCTTACAGCAAACCTATATAAGAAAGAATGATGGAAGCACAGCTGTGGAAATTCAAATGTGGAATAATGAGTTTGTACAAGGGAAAAGAGACAGCATAAGAACTGATTGTGAGCTGTGCAAGTTGATTAAAACGAATAAAGTGTTCACGCACATTCATTCTCTGTGAACATGTCTTGAAAACGTCTATACCTATATATACTCGCTTTCCCTATTATTAGGTAAATGCCCAAAGCCAAAATTGTCAAACGTTGTTAGAATAAACGCCACTCTGTTGTTATTTTCAAATAAAATCATATACCCTATGTATATATTTCAGTACGATTTCCATTTCCACACTTTCCTTTTCCTTGTGCACACGTGGAAAAATTGGCCATCAAGACCAAACCCACTTAATTTCAACAGTTTGGTAAATATCAGTAAATGTCCGTATCCGTAGATTAAAAATAGTATTAAACAAAAGAGAGAGTTTCGCTGTGCAATTACACTCAATGAAATTTGAAATTGGGGAATTGATTGCTCCACAGTCAATTTTCCGTTTTCATGATTGCTCTGAAAATATATCACATATTATAACAAAATGCCAAAGGAACTCGATCGACTCCTCAAAGTTTACCATCCTCTTAAATTACCAATGGTCAATTGTCGTTGCCTATACAGGGTGTGTGGAGTTAAACCCGGGTTTAACTCCATTATACCGGTTTTTTGGGGTCAACGATTTGAAGGGATAATGATTAAAGCGTGTTACACTATTTTTGAAACCTGAAAAACAAAATCTGAAATCTCAATCGGGAAATAGGGAAATCAAAGTTGCTTGTGAGTGAGTATAGAAAAATGGAATGCACACGCAATCGTCGAACGAAAAAATACAAATTGAAAATGTGTGAGAGAAGCTTTTTGTCAAGCATGCTGAAATATTGGAATTTAAATTCATCATCTGGATTTTTTTTAATTAGGGTCACTCGGGGTAATTGCAGCCGCTTTTTACAGTGTTTCATGTTCAAAATGCAATAACTATAGCTTTTCATACGGACTACAATTTTCTAGTTTTGGTCATAATGTAATATGACTCATTGCACATGCTGTCGACAAGTCACTAATGATTTTATGATGTTTTGAAAACGTTGTTAGGGAT
>JAIUND010000911.1:0-47834 GCA_034699125.1 Gisinianus flammeolus | reverse complement strand
AGAAAAGAGAGAGAGATAGTGAGAGAGAGAGGGAGAGAGAGAGAGAGAGAGAGAGAGAGAGAGAGAGAGAGAGGGAAATCAGGATCCAACTATGACTTTATCAGAGGCAGAGCATTCAGAATTCAGAGCCCATATGCTCAACTCAAAATGTAAAATATGACAAACTTTCTACTCTTTGACTTTTCAGTTTCAGCCAAGTTTTGTTAAGTTTTTGTCAGAGTCGGAGTTGAGTTAATGCATCTGTGCCGCTTCGCTCTCGCTCTCTCTTTCTCTCTCTCTTCCCCTCCTCACTGTCCTTTTCTCCTCCACACACAAACTCTCCTGCTATATTATGAAGGGAGATTGCAGATATTTTGCGGGAAACAGAAACAGACGGGGAAAATAGAACATTTTTTGAACAAGGAAAATTTGCGAGAGAGAAGTTTGGCTTTGGCTTGCCGATGAAATATTGCGCTTTTACTTTTAGTATATGTGAGGAAGAAGAAAAAAACCTCCATTTTCTATACAGAAAATATAGAAATTATACACATAAACTTTCTCAACTCTCAACTCTCAACCCTCAGCTCAAACTCTCACGAGTTTAAATCTCAAGAAAATCTAAAACTCATGGTTTTTCATCATCCTCCTCCTCCTTAATATTCCACACATAAAATATAAATATACCTACGCGGAATTCGCACGCACGCACAACCAACAAACTTTTCCTCGTCTACACACTAACAAAATTCCTTCGCGTTCATGTTCATATCATAACAAAATTTCCTTTCTACCCCTCAAAATAATGAATTTATTAGCACACATTCGCACTCGTTCCCCAACACAAACACAAACGGCCCACTTCCCGGAATTCGACCTCACACGACGAGACCAAATGACAGTCGACAATCGACAGTACAGTTGAAATTCACAATCAGTAGATTGTCTCCAGTCATTCAACTCTCAACTCTCTTTACACTTGTATATATTTACATACCTCTACTCTGCATAGTGAATTGATTCAGACAGTTCCAAGAAGATGAAAAAAAGGCCGAGCCTTCATCTCCTCCATCCCTTTACAAATTCACATTATTCTCCCGTGAACAATTACAATGATTAGATTCAAACTACTACAAGAACTACACACAACGAGAACGACAACGAGCCCCCATTGTCCTACTCCATACAACATACAACATACAAACTTGACACATTTCATGATGACGATGATGACGATGACGACGACGACGATCCCCGTTCCACATCCAGCTCAACACCAATTCAACATAATCCTCATCCCGTTGTCTTTTCAAAGGAAGTAAATTGTCCAAATACAAATACAAACTACACAGATATAAAACGAGATGACAACTAGAACTCGACTCCTCACATTCACTCACTCACACCCAATCAAATTAACACTTTCCCTTTCCCCTCTTCCGAACAATTAAATTAAGTGATTCTCTTTCTCTTCCTAATTCATCCTTAAACTTAAATTTTCTCACACATTCTAGTCAACATTACAAATTTAAATTTATTTAGTTCCCTACACACACACAATGTACAACCCTTGAGATTTGAATTTGAAATCACTTAAGATCACTCTTGAATTCTTCCGTAAATTTAATATTCATGGAATTTCATGTACTTTTGCCCTCATTTTTTTTTTTTTCATTTAAATTCAATTCTTGCTAATCCCAAAGCCCAAAAGTCTCTCATTAATTCGGAAACCTTAAGCTGGAACACACTGAGGAAAATTCAAATTTAAAGTCGCAAATCTAATTAAAATTTCAATAATTGAAGAAAATCCTGATGGTTTTGCTCGTAAGTAAATCTAAAAATATTGAATTGAAAAAATCCAACTATACGGATTACATAGATTACGGGTTGCAAATTGGAAATTCAAGTCAAGCTTGAAAAATACTCAAAACCTAACAAGGCGTCCATAATGAGTAAATGACTCGAGGAAGAAAAAAGGTCAACGGATTCCGCTTTACTGTGGAGTTTGAAAATGATCAAAGTAAATTAAGTTTAATTTATTTTCTTGGAAAACTAACCGACTAAATCCTAATCACCGAATCCTTCAAGTCGAGCACCAAAAAAAAAAAAAAACCCCGAGCTCTAGCTATAACGTCAGAAAATAAAATTGGAGAAAGCAGTAGTAGAAGCAGCAGCAGGAGCTTCAGCCTTAGCTTTCCTTTTCCTTCTCTCTCTCTCCGAATTTCCTTGAGGATATTTCATTTCTCTACTTTCACTTTCTCCCGGCTCAAGCTCAACTTGAACCTCACACTCGTCTCGCCTCGCACACACATACATAAGAAAGCAGAAGTCTGTGAGTTCACATTCTCATTCACGTGGATCCAAAAGCTCGTCTCAAGTCTCCAGCGGTGTGAAGCTCTCTCTCTCGCTCTCGCTCTCTCTCTCTCTCGCTCTCGCTCTCGCTCTCTCTCTCTCTCGCTCTCGCTCTCTCTCTCTCTCTCTTCGCAAAAGCAACGATCGATCCGGAAGGATTAGAGACGACTTGTACTGGGGAGAATATAATGAGAAGACGGGCGATTCATCATGAAATGAGTGTTAAAAAGGTGGAAGAAGGAAGGAAAGGCGCGCGAGAAAGAAAGATTTTCATCGGGCAATGTTCGATTAACAAAAGGTTTTCACTCTCCCCACCTCCTTTCTCTCACTCTCTCTCTCTCTCATCCAACACCGTACCCTTCTTTTCCTTTTCTCTTCTCCTCATATAATACTTTCACCAGCGCCTACTCTGTATTCTGTATATATTTCATATATAATTATTATATGACTTTACTTTCCACACAATTCTCTCTCACTCTCACCGCTTCCAATCCCTCAACATTTCAGCAAATTTCTCTCTCTCTCCCTCTCTCACTCACTCTCTTTGCCTTTCTTTTCCTCTCGACAACTTTTCTGTACTAATCGCAAGCTAAAAACTACAGACTACAGCCTACACTCACTTGACTATTTATGTACAGTCGTTTCGTTTCATTTCATTTCATCTCATCTGAATCTCAATTCAATTGAAACGCTTCCAACTTTCTCCCAAAAGAAAACTAAAGTCTTCTCACTCCCTCTCTTTCTCTCTCTCTCTCTCTCTCTCACCATCACTTCCTTCAGTACAGCCCACGTTTTTCTTTAGTTTTACTCTACTCTTCTTCTTCTTCGCCTCCTTCTCTTCATACTCAGCTTAACATCCGCCTCTTTCTCTAACCTCAAAATATCTATAGCGCACACAACTACAACTATATACAACGACACAGTATACACATTATTATGATAATATATGAAATTTGCATACACCTACGGACAAGTTCACTTTGCAAGAAAGGTCCGTCCATGAAAGAAAATCCATCCAAGCGCTCACCTTATAATTCAAACTCAAACTCTCAAATCCTCGATACCTAATTCCATCTCACTCATATATACTCAATACCCAATACTCATTGTATAATCCACACTTGAAATCCCTCTCTCTCCCTCAACAATTCAGTCCCATTACAATATACTTTATATCCACACTTATACACTCGACACCAAATCGATCCAACGATCCATTCCACACACTCTACCCAAAAACTTTTCCTACCTCTTTCACTTTCTCTCTCTTTCTCTCTCTCTCTCACTTCCAACTGACTCCAGAGACAGCAAGAGAGAGAGAACACCAAGAAGAAAAAGAAGACGAAGAAAGAGAAAGCCTTCCAGGTTTCTTCTTCAAATAGCATAATAATATACCCAACTCCACACACAACAGAGAGACTTTGCACTTGAACCAACTCAACCAAATATTACACCGTGCGCGGCTCGTGAATTTTTCCTAACCTAACCTTTTTTTTATATCATACATCTTTCAAATCCCAAAGCTCGTATTCATATATAGAAAACGTTGTACAGTGTGTAAATTTGTGTCGGGAAAAATCCTTCAAATGGATTTACAGCGAAGACAGTAGACAGTACGAGTTTATACGACGAAGAAAAATCTGATAGAAACGAGAAATCTTACAGGTATTTTCCCTGGGATTTTACAATGTGAAGAAATTACTGGGGCTCACTTCAAGTTTAGATTAGATTATATTATATATATGCGCGTCGTCATCGTGTATAACGTAACGTAACGTAACTTAAAAACGATGGAAAACGAAGAGAAACTATGTGTGTGTGTGTGTCTGTAACCGCAATTCAATTTCATTTAACTTGAACATCCTAAAAGAAAACTCTTTACACAGATTTTGGAGGAAAAAAAACCTTCATAGCTCATACATATTTTTATTATAATATATTATACATTCCTCATTCTGTATGGATAAATTGGTAAATCCATTTCCATTAAAATCCTGAGGAAAATTCTGACGAACTCATTCTGCCATTCTGCCTACATAGATATTTCACTTTCATTTTCCTTTGAGTTTTGAGGTAGAATGTAAATGTGAATTTGACTGATGGAAGCAAGAGGAAGACGAAGAAGAAGAAGACTCATCGTCAGATCCATTCTCAACCTCAACCAAAGACTTAATTCCTTCACACGTACCTATATATATCCACAAACTAGGATTATACTGTATGCAAATACGGAAACAGAACAATATTTTTTACTCATATACATCATGTCTGCCTCCATTCTCTATTATATTATATATTAACTCACTATATAAAAATATATATGTATACATCCAGAGCTTTTGCCTTGATGCCTTCAACAAGAAACTCCCGAGTCTTCCAGTTCAACCGACATTCTAATTCCAAGTAAAAGAAGAAGAAGACGAAGAAAAAACTTGAGAGAGATAGAAAAAAAAACCTCATCTCAATCCCCAACAAACTTCGTCCTGGACTTGGAAAACCAAGTGACTCAAATTCAAGAAGACTCAAGTTGCTCTCTCTCTCTCTCTCTCTCTCATATGCATAAAAGGTGGGAATATCAGTATGTCTCGCCAGTACTGGAAGAACACAGAACTAGGCAAGAAATGCTTCGTTGATAAACTTAAATTTTCTACACATATGCATACACACGATATACACGATATTAGAGAGAGAGAGAGAGAGGGAGAGAGAGAAAGAAAGTAAAAAGAAAAGAAGCGACTTGTTCTTGTTATCGTACCCAAAGAGTTCCAACAACTCCTCGTCAGATCTTAAATCCTGAATATGCATGACCATATACAAAAAAGCCGAAGGAGACTCTCATCTTCCTCTTCGTCTTACTTTAGAGATGTGCTCAAGAAATTCTAAATTCTAAACTCTAAATCCCAAATCCTGAGAAGAATGCAAGTGGCGGTGGAGAGAGAGAGAGAAAGGAGAGGCGAAATAGAGAGAGAGAGAGGAGAGAGAGAGACGAAAGAGGAAAATTTATTCAAACCGTTCAGTCTGAATTAATTGGATCAAATAAAATCGGAGGAGAAACTCATTAACAGCTCACAATAACCAGTCAGGTTCCCTCTTTAATCGCCTTACACGCGAATTACATCACATTCTCCTCCCCCTTTTCCCCCAAAAGCTCTCTCTTTCTCCCTCTCTCTCTCTCGTTCGGTCTCCTTTTCCTTCGTTTCTTCGTTCTCATCCTCATCTGAATGTGACTTCACTCCAGCATTTGCATTTGCTCCGACTTTGAATCCACTCGCTCTCTCCACATCCACATCCACACTCCTCATCATCATTTACCTCTAACTAGCGCGGACGGAGGACGGAGACAGCGGAGAAGTCTAATGCAAATTCCAATGCATTGTTACACACCAGACAGATATCCTCGTTGTCCTTTCTCGACACTCACATACACACACACACACACACACACACACACATATATATACACACACACATGCTCCGAATAACAATCCACAATCCACATCCATCCACTTCATTTCCCTCTATTGCTCCAGACTCTCTCGTTTAAATTCTACATTTACTTCAATCCTCCGACGGCTTGGAAAGAGAAACGAGAAAGGCGAGCAAGAGGGATTTCAACACATTTAGATTTCAACACGGACGTCACTTACAATCATTTCACTCGGTCCGATTAGTGAACAAACCGCCTAATAGGGAAACCCAACACCATCACTACACTTTCTATTACATTACATTTCCGGCCATCGTCGAGTCGACTATCTGTATACTCTCTTCTCCTTCTTCTTCCTGCCAACGTCAACGTCAACGTCAACTGTCCACTCTATTGGAACAGCGGATTCCCGCTAGGCTAGTTAAATACCTGGAAATCTATTACGTCCTTGTCCTTGTCACCACACACCATTTAATAAAAGTCAATCCGGTTCACACACTCAAACACACACACACACACATTTAATTTTAATCCCCTCAGATTTTTCATTCTATTTAATCAATTCCATTGACATTGTAGAATTGAAGCCATGATTAAAAAAAAAAGAACCTAGAAAAAGACAAAGCGAGAAAGAGAGCGAGAGAGAAGAAAATCCTCATTATATTTGACTGTAACCCTTTACAAATTATTGAATTAATTTTTACACGTTTTATGTGTTTATGTTGTTTTTTTTTTGCGTGTGCGTCCGTGTTTCAAATCTTGTGAAAACGAGAAACTCTTTACACATTCTCAATCGTATGTAAATCCATTAGCATTAGCTGAGATGAGAGATGAGAGAAATTGAACCTGACCGAATTATTATTCAAATCAAATTATATTGCAACAATATTTAAAATTCAAATTCAACCGGTAGTTGATGGCTGACTCTGGATCAATCATGCGAGCTTTAAAAGAGAGAGAGAGAAACAGAGACTGCATGCAACATGGCGTGCAGAATTATCTGTATTATACAACAACAAGAGAACAACAAGAAGAAAAAAAATCAGAGAGAATCTTAAACCAGAATCTAAACCAGATATTGACGACTGGCAAGTCAGTCTCATTCATAATAAAAAAAAATATCATATAAATATTCCCAAAGCCTCGGCATTATTGGTAAACACAATAAAATAACAAGGAGTATAAAGAGATGAGAAGAGATGCTCTCATGATAAAAAGACATAAAGATAAACCGGTGCGAGAGAGAGAGAGAGAGACAATTTGCAACATTACAAAACTACATTGGCATTGGCCATCCCACCAAACCACGTTACACTAATTCATCGCTCTCTCTCTCTTTCTCTCGTACAATTTTTCAATGAAAAATCTCGTTCTCCTCCTTCTCGTTCTTGTTATCCGAGCTTTGTATCTAAACCTAAACCTAAACTCCAACCACACACATGACACTCTGTAGTCCGTATGGTCTGATATGGTATGTAATCTTCTCTGTAATAATAACAACAATATTAAAAGTAATAACATATATTGCCAATACTCATACTCATACAACCAACGACCAACGAACATGCACAAATTCAAATTTCAAATTTCAGATATGAGATCCGGACATGCCATCGCATTCATTACATTTTACACTTTACAAATCCCTACACGCACTCATCCTCAGTTTGTTTCCATTCAAATGAGTCTTCTTCGTCTTCTTCTTTTGAGAGGACAGAGAAAAACCACATACAAATGAATAAGAAAAAATGAACCAATGTGCTCAGTCAAGCTCAACTCTCGATTCTCAATTTATTTTTTTATTTCCCATCCCTTCACCGTTAGATTCTCAGATTAAAAAACGGCGCTTGTTGGTCATCATACAGATATATACAGATATTATTGTATACATAAAAAAAAACCTGACAAAATCAAAAGAAAAACAAGAAAAGAAATTGACTATTGACTCGAAATCCAAACGGATAATTCATTAGTCATTATTATGAGTCTAATCAAAACTAAAATCAAACTATATGATTTCAAAGTTTGGACTGAATTCTTATTCAATTCAATTGAATTGAATTTCCTACACACACAATAACCAATAACACATGCACATCAACTTTCCATCGCAATGTGGAAGAATCAAAAATTAAATCCCATGGCGTTCACGCTTGAGTAAACAAGCTGAAATGTTCAATATTATTTGGAATTTATGATTTGGAAGTCGGAGAGGAGAGAAGAGATTTAACGATTCGAGTTTTAGAAGAGAGCCAAGGAAATGTTAAATATCAAATATGAAATATCCACACCTGCAATTTACAATTGTAATAATAACCCAGAAAAAAAATTACAAACTATGCTGATAATCACACATGAAAAATATTGTCATTGTACTGTAAAAAAAAATCACCTTCGTCACTCCTCATTCATTGTTTTTTTTCTTTACTCGGTCGTCTCCAAATCCTTAAACCCATTCTCATGTCATCATTATCGTTCGTGTTCCTGACGAGAAGAGAGAGAGAGAGAGAGAGAGACGACAGTGACATATAAACGTCTTGAGAAATCATCGTCAATACTATACTATATAATATAGTTAAAGTATGAGTGTGCGAAAATGAATTACGGAGGAGATAGCGAGCTCTCAGCTTTTTTCAATGCAACTTAAATGGCAAAATGGCAAACGGGAATTCTCCGCATGGTCTCATGTTTTCTTGGGCAAGGACGCGTGACTAATTATCATATGTACATAAACATTAGACATAGTCTACACATATCTCTCTCTCTCTCTCTCTGTCTCTCTCCATATTCAATTTTACCTACCTCCATGAGCATTAATAACCCACAATCATATCCGAGTAAACGTAAACACTAAACATTCAAGTACTTACACTCTGTAAACGATTATTGTGTAGGGAGAAAAAAAGTGTCTGGTTCTCTCCTTGTGTATAAAATCTAACTGTGTTTCCCTCCGATGTAATAATATTAACTTTATTCCTTTATACTCGACTCAACTCGACTCCATTCAATAGAAATATACTTAAAAAAATGATAAACATAATCAAATGTGAGGGTAAATAGCGGGGTTTTTCTTTCTTTGGTATTTGGGTACGAAAACAACAAGGATTGACATTTAAAAAAAAAACTATGACCTCGATGACAATTGCAATTATTTACAATTGAGAATTGGCAATGACAATACTCGAGCGTCGAGATTTGAGTTTCTTGGTAAATAAGTGGAAAAAATCCTTAATATTTTATTATATAAATATACACGACGACCTACTCTCTCCTTTCATTTCTAAACAAGTCCAAAAAAGCTGTTTTCTCTATCCATTCCTTTGATTTTCCTTACTTTTTTGTCACCATGAGAAAAAATTATTACCGCACTATAAAAATAAACAAAAGCTCGAAACTCTTAAAAATCTTCAATTCAAATCCAAATATGGTAAAGAAAATTAAAGAAAATGTCACCAATTTATTTTCTACCAAAAAGGGATCAAGTTTTCAAACGTTTTGTACACATAAAATCCCCCATAATAAACACTACAGATAAAAGTGTGATTCCTTTTCTTTTTTTACGGACACCCCGGTAATGATTTCCTCTTACCTCCACAAAGGAATACTGTTGTTTTTTTATACTTTATACAAAGACTCAAACGAATACACACATGAAATTCCGAAATTGGAATGGAAATTGAGAATTCATCAGCATGTTTCATGTTCATCTTTTGTGCAAAATATTTCCCAAACTCCTTCTCTTCCTTTTCCTTTTCCTCACTACGCGACCTCGGAAATCCAATTGGTTTTGGGTTTTGGTATATTGCTATCGAAATCGGGATGCATCGCACGAAATCCCAGAAAAAAAAACATCTCTGGTTGGTTCTTTAGTCTTTGTACAGTTGACAGCCCGCCCGTGTGTTTGTCTCTCTATGTGCTCAGCCAAGCTCAATGTTTCTTTCAAATCATCACATCAATCTTCACTGCAGAAATATGCTTTGATCTTGGATTTGGATTAGAATTAGAAAAGAGTGAGAGAGAGCGAGAGAGAGAGAGAGAGAGAAGGATGCAATGAACATACAAACAGACGATGACCCTCCGACTCCAAATGGGAAAACCCCGAGAAGAGAAAGAGAAAACTCGAGAGAGAGAGAGAGAGAGAGATTGAAACGAAAATGAAATTCTCCACACATAGAGAGAACAGACACGGACACTCGCAGACTTTTATATCTGTCACTGACCAATACTCTGCGAGTCTAAATAAGATCGCATGTATCTGTACATACAGAATCCAAACAGAGTGGATAAGGAATAAATATAGGGATGTCCATGTCCACTGTATCCATTCTATGTACATACTGGACAGAAGAATTATATGGCTATAAAAGTTACACTTTTCCTCACACACTCACAACACAGACACAGACACACACACACGTAGTTAGAGTTCCATGGGCAGGGAAAAAAACATGAGCAAGAGAGAGAAGAGATAATATAGGTAGCACATGGATCTATTCAAGGGCATTCTAGCGTGAGATTCCATGAGATTCCAAGTTACAGTCCAGCTGCGTTCCGGACTCACATTTCCAGCTTTTGTTCGAGGGAGATCATTTCAACTCGATGCGAGAGACAGGAGAAAACTCCAGACCAAGTCCAAAAAACCCTAAAACGAACAGACTCCAGAACTCAATTCAAGACCAAGAAGAAGAAGAAGAAGAAGACCAACAACTAAACTGAACCAAGACCAAGACGACGAGGAAGAAGAAAACCCAAGAAGAAGAAGAAGAAGAAGACGGATATTCTTCTACCTTCAATTTCAATGCTTTCCCATTTCCCATACTTCCTCTTTCTTCTCACACACACACATACACTTCTCGTGCAAAGTTTAAATAAACCATCCCCCCAATCTGTCTACATTCTCTGTTCTCCAGTCTCCATTCTAAATCCAACATTCTCTATTGTACAGTCCACACATATAAACACTATCCTCAAACTCAAACACAAAAAAAAAAAATCTTGCATTTTCATAAAAAATTATGTAAACTTTAAATTTAAATCCTTCCGTTTTGCCTCAGAAAAAAATAAAAATAAAAAGCCAGCTGTGGTTCAAAAAAAAAAAAACTACAGATTTCAATTTTGACGTTCATTCCCGAAATTTACAAGTGAACCTGGCGCTGTGCAGCTTGAAAAAGTGGAACTTGGATATTGAACATTGACTAGACAAAACAACAATGGAAAATGCTCTACAATTCTACATCTATATGGATTCTGTCCACTATAACTAGAGATATCGACTGACGATGATGAGCTTAGCTCATACACACATTCCCATTCTGTATATGTATATGTACACACAAACACACACACACATGTACTCTTATCGTTAGTCTACTTTTGTTCTTCTAAACTCTGGAAGAAAAAAAAAGAAAAAGAGAGAAGAAAAAAACCCAGAAGGAGTAGAAGTATAGTGATAGAAGAGAGAAACCAAACCAAAAGGATTCAAGTTGATATCCTGAGACTGTGAGACTGAGAGACCATAGACCACGTACAGGTAACAAGTAACAAGGCCCCGGACTATGACTCTGCTCTTCTGTCAATATCAATAGGACACTTGAAGTGAGAAGCACAAAGACACACGCAGACTGAATTCCCAACTCGATCCTCTCTCTTCTCCATTTCCAACCAGCCAGCCAGCCAACCAGCCAGCCAACCAACCAACCAACCAAACCGAACCAACCCACAGACATTCAACTTATGTACTTAGCATAAGAGCTCATAGTATCACTTTTCCCTCGGATACACACACACACACACACACGCACAGTATGTAACGATAAAAGATACTTTACTTTTACTTTTTTACGTTAACGTTAACTTTAAAGAATGCTCTTCATTCTCCTCCATACTGTGCTGTCTATCTTCCCTTCTCAAAGATTCAATTCCACAAAACTACACACACACCTACACCTATACATAAATGTAGGCATATACAGATATATGTATAGCAGTAGAATTTCTCAACCTCAAAAACCCAATGGACTACAGACTTGAGAGAGTCCAACTCCTTTTCCCCCCTCAACATCGCCTGTATTTTACCTTTAACTCGTGCACACAATGTTTGACCAAATCAAGGAAAAAAGCCAGAAGATAAGAAGATGCTCAATTTATTCTCTCTCCAAAGATAAAGACACAAGTAAAACTCTATATGTAGGATTTATACAATTTCAAAAGCCAACCACCAACTTAAAAAAAAAAAAAAACCTTACAGATAAATGTTAAAACTCCAAACGTATGATGTAAAAAAAAAAAAAAAGTACTGGAGACTGTAAAGAAATCTAAAAATCTAATAGCAAATATACGAAGAAAAAAACTGGGGGAAAGTCTCTAGTCGAAAACTGACAAAGTTTTACGTATCTCTCCCAACTCTACTGACTACCGACAACCGACTCCCGAGTTGCCGATAGTACAAAAAAAACTGTGTATACGGTATTGATATTGATATTTGTTCGCCAGTTCATTCCATTCTGTGTGTCGTCTTGGGTTTAGGATTTTCCTAAGTTCTTCTTCAGGAGAGTCTTTTTTTTTTCTTTTTTTTTTTTTTGGTGAAGCAACTTGGATGTTCAATGATTTCCCATAGCGTTCAGTCAACTATCAACTATCATGGATCCGTTGAGCTCGTGGCAAACTTCAATTTAGTTTAACTCGAAAAAACCAACTTATCTTGGTTCGTTGCGTCGGACTCACTCTCCAAAAACTCTCCAACTCTCCTCCAAGTCTAACTCTAACTGTGCAGTAGATAGATTCCCTTTCTCAGTCGAATCTCCAAATTCTAACTCTACAGCCATAGCCCAAAAGTAAATCAGCATTTTTTATACCTCAAACTAGACAGGAGCATTTGAGCTTATTTCCCAAGATCAAGATATATACACAGAAAGAAAACTGTATAAAGATAAAAAAAAACACCAACCTAGTTCTACTTCTACGTCTAGTTCTGGTCCTTGTTTTCGTTTTAGTGAAGATGACACACATTATACACACAGAGCACACATAAAAATCTCTTACATAAAAAAAAATTTAAGAGTCGTATCAATTTTTTACAATTTTCTCTCTCTCTCTCTCTTCCTCGTTCTCGACTTTTTCGCAGGGAAAAAATGAGCTACGATGTAAAATGTAATGAATGACTCGAGGCTTTCCCCCTTTTTTCCCTTTTCGCTTTCCCCAAATTTACTAAATAAACTTTTTTTCATTTACTTCCCGGACGCGCATTGAAATTCCCTATAAAATATAAAATATCGCAGAAGTGAGTCCACACACCAAGAAGACCGGAGATGGGGGAAAGGACGACAAGTCCAGGGAAAAAACTCGTCGGATTTTGGATTTTGAATTTGATTTGGCGCCTATGTCAACTCTATATTAAGTCCAGAGTATACAGATATAAGGAATATAGCTAATAGATAATTTTGTCGTGTTGTTGGTCAGTCGTCACGTCACACAATTTGAGTTTGAAAACACATGAAAGGATGGCAATGGCAATGTTTGCATTGTATTTCATCTTGATCGTTAGTCGTTCGTCGTTGGTACATCACATCATACTGATCACACATATACAGATATATATATTTTGGGTATTTAGGTAGAGGATGTTAGTTTGTTCTCGTTCCCTTAAAATCAGCGAGTATAAAAGAAATAAAAATAGACGGAGAGAGGAAAGAAAGAAGAAGCTTGACTAAATATTCAGTCCGAGTCCAAGTCTTCATCTCTGTCCTCCTCTTTCTTCCTCTCATCGTCATCGTCATCCTCATTCTCTCTGTCTCTCTCTGTCTCTCTCTCTCTCGTTGGGAAAGGACGCAGTGAAGCAGTCATGAGGATAATTTCTAAAAGACCAAATTGGATTTTTTCCTATTCTTCACAGTCACCCAAATGAGGGTCAATATTGAATTGGCCCGTACGCTTTTGCTTTTGCTCTTGCTTTTCCCCTCTATCTCTAAATTCTCTAGATTCTGGATTCCAGATTCTACATTCGAGATCTCAGAATCTCTAGATTTTTTCCCTTTTTCTTTTTCTTTACTCTTTACACACATCCACACAATTCTCAATTTCTCCTTGTCCTCTTCACAATCTAACCATACAACTTGAGAGTATAACTTTAACTATGGATATAAAGTATATATATATAGTCTCACTCAACAGTCTGTTCTGCTCTCACTGTTCACAATCAAAATCCTCATCCAGTTTGGATTTGGACGGGCAGTTTCCTTTTTCTTTTCTTTTTCTTCCCTCAATTGTGAACGAGAGAGAGAGAGAGAAAGACTTTCAACATGGAACTAAAGTAAAACCATCATGGAGGAAAAGAGCGTCGTCTCTCTTTAACTATCCTCATCTCTCGCTCTCGCTCTCTTCCCTCTTTTCTGTTTTCTCCATTTTCTATCCCTTGTCAACTAATAGCCACTTGAGTTGAATTGGACGATTGTATATATATACACACACACACACACACACACACACACAGACACACTCTTCGTGTGTATACTCTTTAGATTCTAGATCCGAATCCAAGTGTCATGTGTCTATCTGTTTGTATTTGCGAATACATATAGTTGACTTGACTTCCTCCGAATACAGCAGAACTGACTGTGGATTTAGTTGGAGAGTATTAGCACAAAAAGTTGGGATCGGGATCCGTATTGACATGGACATGAACGTCCGCGTTTGTTGAGACGACGGACGAACGCTCAACTTTTATCACCTTTCAATTCATTCTCATCAAATTAAGTCTACTTTTGTGCTACCTTTTCTGTCTCTTCCTTTTTTTTCTATTAAATCCTATTACGATTACAAAAGTCCACTCACTCACTCACTCACTCTTTCCTTTCCCATTTACTTATTTTATAGAGGTTATACTCTTCATACTTTGTTCCTTTCCCTTTATTTACAATGTACCATACAAAATCATTCATCTTCTTCCATTATGTCATAATAATCTTTCGAATTGGAATTCGAATTTCCGTCAAAAACATCAAGTTGTAAGAGTTGGTACTACATACACTTTTCCTCTGGATGATGATGATGATGATGATGAAACTACTTAAAATTCACATTGGACAGTCCAACCACTCCATCTCAATCTGTATTGGACACAGAAACGGAAAGTCACAGACTCAAGATGGTAAATTAGATTCTGTCCAATAAGTCCAACTAGCAAACTAGCGTACTATCTGTACTCCACTATTTTACAATTGAATTCAAGTCTTGTTCCATTCTAACAACAACAGCAACAACAACGACAAAAAAAACACAACAAACAAACAAACAAAGGCGATGGGTACAAACTTGGACTATGAATTCAACTCGTAGCGATGGACCACGTTGGTCGTCCACGACAAGAAAGAAGATTTGCTACGCTCTAATAAACACTGTCTACTTCCAGCAGTCCGTACATGTAATGTAAAATGTAATGCAAGTCCAGTCAAATCCTCCTCATCCTCCACAGCTTATACCAGCGTATAAAATAATCACAAAACAAAATTACTTGAGCTCTCTATATAAATATAAATATTTATGACATAACATAGTGAGTCCTTTTAGTCCTCCTTCGTCCTTCGTTTTCGTCATTTATTCTTCTCATCCATACTTAAAAAAAACATACCTACGTTCACGTTCCTTTCGCCTTCGTATGTATATTAAAATTAACTATGCACATCTAAATCTACATCCACACGTTTATTTTGTCTGTGTGTTCTGTTAGTTTTTTTTATCCAAACACATTCTGATTTCGTATTCAAATGGCATATGCACAGACTGTCAAAACATGAGAGGAGAGAGAAACGAAACCTTAAAACGTGTACACATGGAAAGGAACAGACTAAAAATATAAATACACAGTCCTGGTTTAACATGACAATAGTCTTAATGGTGTAAAAATGTTCCATGTTTCGGTTTCCTCTCGTTCGAGTTCTTCAACTTGAGTCAATTCAAACTATGTATATGCACAAGGCAAAGAGAGGGAGAGAGAGAATCCTGCATTTGGAATTAGAATTAGAAAAGCAACACCTTCCTCATATATGCTTGACTTCATCCTATCATCTCTGTTCATCGTAAGTACACTACAAAGTACATGGAACATGGAAAATAGGAACCGTAAATAAATATACACACCATGTCTTAGTCTATCAACAGGGACGATCTTGAGATAATTCGAATTTCAATTCAATCCCAAATGTGCACCAGCTATACATGTATAGTATTGTATCTATAGCTAGCTAAAAATATATAAATTACACTTACAACCAACAACCAAAACAAAACACAAGGGCTCACACAAACGAAAAAACCAGGACCTTACACTATCGAATATAAAGAAAGGTTCTGTGTATAATACAGATGCTGCGCTGCGCTGCCCTGTCCACAAGTCTACAATTCCACAACACAGATATCTAAAACTAAAACATAAATTTATGTACATCCTTTAAAGTTTAAACAAAGAAATTATCCAAATGGAAATAATAAAGAAATAATAATCATGTTCAGGTTAAGGTAGGTATTAGATTTTCTCTTCATTTTTTCTCTTCTATGTAACTTCTATACTCTTCATCTTTCTTGTACTTGTTTTATATCCTCAAGACTCAATCCCAATGGCAATGGCAATTGCTATAGCTATAGCATGTACTATTGTAAATTGTAATTAGTTCCTATTTCCTGTCCACATCCACCATAGGTACAACAAAAGTCTATATCATTATTAATTTTGTAATTCTCATGTAGGATTCACACTGTAATTACACGCACTCACATTCTACACACATATAAGAGAGAAAAGAAAGCACAAATGAAATTATCGAATCATCAACAATCAACAACAATCCAACATTTCCCATCTTACTAAACTGAACTGTAAACGGATACACACAGATACTCATTAAAATATTACAACTACAACCACAAAGTACACACTCTATTATTATTATTATTATATGTCTCTGTATTTTTGAAATCCAAATCCTTCCCGAATTCCATTCCTTCTTCATCCGAATCTCGTTCACATCCGGAGAAATTATTATTAAATTAAAATTAAACGTACAAATATACAAATGCAATCTACAATGACAACTCAAACCTCTGGATTATATTATTATACTATTATATTATTATATTATATTATTATACTATTATATTATTATATTATTATTATTATTATTTTACTACCCCATTTAAAATCATAAAGCGTGATATTGATATGAAAAATGAAGATGTTTCGGTCGGAACTCGGACGGACACAAAAAACACAAAACGCCAAACACAAATAAAACAATGGAACGTAAACACAAACGTTTTAAAAAAATTCTCACAAAACTAATACGCCTTTTTGCACTTTCATACTGTAATAAAATTGTAATGGTAATTGAACCATCTCAAAAATCCTCCCTCTTCCCCTACTAAACAAGATTTAAATGTTCATTTTCCTTCCATTCAATTCCATTCAATGTCCATGTGTATAACTTTTAATAATAATATTAATTTCTCTTTGGAATCTAATCTACAAAATATACGAATCAAAGGGATGAACCACCGTAAAATAACATGTGTGGACAATTATCAAAAGAGTAAAATAAAGCATTGACATAGCATTTGTAGTTTCCTCAAATCAAATCCGTTTTGAGGCAAACACGGACCGCAAGTAAACCTGTGTATCAATTGTAGTGACAGAGATAGAGATGAGAGAGAAAGATTTGAAAAGTGCATGATGCACTGGCACTGGCGTATTCCCATTCCATTCACATTCATCACACACGAGTCTTTGTACATTTCCATTTCCATTTACATTCACATTCTCTCTGACTATCTCCGTACTCTCTCTGTGTATATATTTGTAAAGAAGATGAGCTTATCAGGGGGGAAATAGAAAAGGCTCGGCCAAAATTTCAAGTCTAATGGGATCATCATATGTACAGATATATATATATATATGAAATGATGAAAGGATGAGAGGGGCGGACTCATTGTGACGGCTCACTAGATTTCTGCTGACGAGTCGTAGCGTGGCATGCCATAGCGTTCCGCCGTGCCGTACCGTATATATAGTTGTAGCCCACTCTCTTTTCATTTCAAACTCAAAAGTGTCTTGTTAAAGGATAATATGGCAGCATATACCTAGGATTACAGTATTACCTAGTGTATCTTCCATGCGTGTGTTCAGTCTCTTTTGGAAACCTAAACGATACACTCACTGCCAATTCAAAGAGAGACACAGACGGAGACCTACACAGTACATACATACTGCACACACAACATAACATAACACATCAAATATCCGTACAAAATACACAAAGCGACAGATGAATACGTGAATTTTTTAACGTGACTTCGACATTCAACATTCGACATTGACTGGAGAGACAGAGAAAGGGAGAGAGAGAGAGAAAGAGAAAGAGAGGAAGAGACTCGCGTCAATTCCAACTTGTAAATCAACGTCACTGTTAAGTTAACACACACCATGTACTGTAATGCACAATATCCATCTAAATATAAATACTGCTCAAGATTCTGATGAATCATGATAGATTAAATACTTTGGTATACCTACGCTAATTTTACAAAGGGAATTCGAGTTGGAATTCAAATTCAGTGTACATACCTAAACACAAACACACACCGCATACAGAATAAACACACACACACACGCATGCACGCATATATGAACATTTACTGTACCACTTGTCACACGAATTGACATGAAATGACATGACACAATCACATGGATCAAATATCAAATCCTTTGAATTTGAATTACAAACAACTTTATAGTAGTTTAGTTTCATTTTTTTTCCTCCACTAAAGAGAAAAAGGAAAAAAAATCCAGTTTTTCTCTTGGTAAAAGCTCAAACTGTCTCAAACAAAATAAACACAGGCTAGACGAGAGACTGTAGACAGTTGACTTTGACTTGTTAAGAGGTCAAGCGGTAAAAAGTTAAACGTAAACGTCAATAGTGAATAGACGACAGATAAAGTCTGACAATGAGAATAGAAGGAAATCCCACTAGTATATTATTGTGTATTTACTATTTAGGTATTTACACACCTACAATGAGAAGGAGATAGAGATTTGTATGATTGTTTACATGTTCTATTACTATTAATAATACCAAATCAAAGGTCATATTTGACTTATTATAATAGTATGTAGGTTTCATTTCCATTATAATAAATTATACATGAAACGTATTATTGAAGAAAGCCAAAAGAATTTTAGTCGAAGAATTATGTTATAACAAAATTCAATATAAATAAAACTGGTATAAGATCACCTCATTAGGTACCACTTGATGAAAAGTTTATTCGTTTTCGTAAACTAGGTTTTTCAGAAATTCATTTTAAAAAAGTTGCTTTTCAATGCAAAATAAGAGGAATCTCATCGTCCTGCTCGCGCACTATCTCGTTCAAATTTTGCCCGTGATTCTCGGTTTCACAAACCGGCAATTTTATTTTAACTTTAAGTTCCTCTCGTGCGAACATAAGATTAATAATTTTGTACTAATTTTTTGAAAAAAATTTCAATTATAATATAATTATATTATAGTGCGTCGCATTTGACCCTGTTTTGGAATAATTTGATTAAAAATTGGAAAAAATTTTAAGTAGGGGGGTATTGACAATATAGGGAAAATTATAGAAATGTTAAAGCAATTAAAACTTTAATTGCAGTTAAGTGCAAAAATTTTGAATTTTTTCTTACAAAAATTTTAATTTAAAAAAAAATGTTTTAAGTGTTGATTTTTGACCTTGGGTAATTGCTAAAGGTCAAAAGGTCAAATTTTATGCAAATTGTTTAAATTTATTGCAATGCGTATTATTTGTATGTATTCTCGGTTTATTGTGCGCAATAATATAAATTTTAAAGGTCACACGTGTCACGTGATATTTTGTGACCTGACCTTATTGACCGGTTTTATATTTTATTTGCATCAAGGGATAACAAATTTTTAATTTAGGATGTTATATTGTACCTTTTCAATATGTAAAAAAGAACATGCAGCAATCCAGCGTATTTGGGTTTTAGTAGCATGATAGCCCGGCATTTTACCGCAAAATACTCCGCGGAAGCCAAATAGTCCCGTTTTAAAAAATTAAAAAGTTACCTTTGGCAGACTTTCTACGACTCTTAGTTATAATTTCTCATAATAAACTTTGATGAAGAATCGCAAGATATCAAAAGTTAGGCGTAGAAAGTCTGCCAAAAGGTACCTGATATAGCGTTACGAGTAATGCAAATACTCGTTTTTTTGCTCATTTTTGACAATGAATTTCTCAAAAACGAAAATTCACAAATTAATTTCACTTTCAGAAAATGATGTGTATAGTACGTGAGAGTGTTGTGAATTTTTTTCAGAATTTGAAAAGATCATATAATTTCTTTGATTAAAATTCTTTTGGCCTTCTACTGTAAAAACAGAGCTCGTAATAATTTTTCATCTCTCGATCATCTCAGTCGTAGTCGCAGCATCACTACAGGGTTCTCAGCTCTCACAGTACAAAACCACAAAGTCCCTACACCTACAGAGTGAACGATGACGAAAGTGTCACAGACTCTTGTTGGAGTCCAACACAAAAAAATATATCCTAATAGGGAAAATACACTTTTCCTCGTAGTTCTTTTCCTCCCTCCCGACCGACCAAAGGTAAAGTCAGAGGATAGTCGATAGTGAACGAATAGGGGGAAAAGTAAAAGGAAAAGAAAAAAAACCCCCTATGGAGGGAGACCAGTGGACACTGGACACCCTACGGATTTCAAATACGGATTTCTCTCATCTCTCGGACTATCTCAAGTGACACTTTTCCTATTTGCCCAACTCTTTAACCTCTCAACCTTCACAAGCTCGTCTTCATCTTCTTCTTCTTCCTTTTCCTCTACGTCTACGTCCAAGACTCACATTCAGTTTGGACAACCAGGTCGATTTCGATTTCATTTTCGACACTGACTTGACTTGGACGTTCCAAGTGCTTTCTTTCTTTATTTTCTACATCACATTGTACATTTGTACATGTACATTGTACTGTGAGGAATCCAACTACAACCGAAATAGCAATAGCAATAGCAATAGGATTGGAATCACGGAATAAAAAGAAATACTGTACACAAACTACAAAGTATACAAAACCAACACGGACGACTATATGACTATGGCGACGACGACGCATCTTTCCAATTCCAAATATCTACAGTAGTGATTTCAAATACAAACCCACACCAACAACCAAAGACCAAAGCCGAAAACTCAACTTAAGAGTTGAGTTCGAGTTGGAAGCCAAACTCCATCACGTCAATATTTTATTGTATTTGTAAAACATCTCACATCCCACACCATCCCTTTCGTCTCCTTCTTTCTTTCCTTCAATTTCTTCTCAAATCATACCAAAAGATTCAGAGCACACACACGCATATACAGAATAGAGAGATGCACAACGGCACAACACGAAGAAGAAACCATTTCATGTACGTTTTCCCCCTTCTTATAAGTACTAAGTAAGTATACGTAAATGTGTATCTAGGAACTACACAAGTCATTGCAATACCAAAAGCTCTGACTTGAAAATGGAAGATTCAAGGCGAAGGTGAAAACGCGAAAGTTACATTTCATGTCATTTCACTTCGTTTGAACTGGACTGGGCCGATCGCCATCATCGTCATTGTCAAGAGCATGTCCGAATATCCGAATTGAAGTATATTTTCTCAATTTCAATTTGACTTCATCGCATCTTTTATATCATTATTATTATTCTACAAAAAAACTGCATATTGATTTTCTATTTTACAGATATAAACTCCATCTAAATTTGTTTGACCAGATGGAGAGAGTTCAAGTTCAATTTCAATTACAAGAAAAGGAAAAGAAATCGGAGCTTAATAAAAACTAGAATTGTATAAAGAGAACTGAGACAAGGATTTTAAACTAGAGGAATTCACCATGTCAAAAAAAGGGAAATAGAATCTCTGGAGCGTCCGTATGAAGAAGATCGAGAAGACGAAGAAGCCAAAGATGAAACATGTTAAAAAAAAACTTGTTCCAGTTTTCCCCAAGCTCTAAAGACACAGACACACACAGCTACTTGATACTCTCTCTCTCTCTCTCTCTCTCTCTCTCTCTCTCATCCTCTCTTATGACTACCTTAAATATATTTATAATTTATAATACATTACTTTATTATTATGGTGGATCTACTTCTACTTCTACACACATAGAAACTATCTGTATATAGAACTGGATCTGCTCCTGCTTCTCCTCTTGCTTTGCTCCTACTGCACCAAATAAAACAGGGAAAAGAATCCAAAAAAGCAACCTTGAGTCTCTCTCTCTCTCTCTCTCCCGAATTCAAACGTGTGTTGTGTGTGTGTGTGTATGTTTGTGTGGGTCCTAAATTGTATTCGAAATTCGAATTTCGAATGGTCTCTCGGTATGCGATGGCATGGCGGATCTAAATCGTGAGGCAAAGAGCCTATTGCTTTTTCTTTTTCTCCTTCTCCTACCTTTGTATTTTGTAGTTTGTACTTTGTATGTGTGGACTATAGATATATGTATACAATTTTTTGTATTATGTTTTCAACCTACAAAAACTCCTCATCCTCATCTGTATGAAACTATAAAGGATAAAGGACCGACGAGCGACGACTGCCGAATTTTGAATACTCAAGCAAATGCCATACATATATTCCATGATATTTTATATTATATTATTATATACATGCTCAGTGAGAGAGAGAGAGCTGAAACATGGATTTTCAAAGCCCATTCCCATTTAGAATTTCGAATAAGGTCCATTGTTTACAAGCCATTAGCCTGGAGCTGGACGTCTATGTGTCCAAATATTCCAGTTCAAAGAGTGATTCATAGCCTCAGCCGTATCTTATCCCAAACAATACATACAATACAATATTTCGACCCATAAATGTTTAGAAGTTTCCTGATGCTCTGTATATGTGTATTTCTGCATGCATAGCCCTTCACTACTCACCACACTAAATTTCATATACACAAAGTAAAAGTAATCCAATTGTATGGTACATCATGTAGAGAGAGATGTAGACGGAGGCTCCCTATTTCATTCGTAAAATATAAAAAATCCCAATGCCGATGCTCCATGCCAATATCACATGTATCACGTACCAATTTATATGTACACTACATACTACACACATCTAAAAGAACCGAGAACCAGACAACATACAAATACAAATTCCCCGACTGCCCGAATCTAAATTCGAATAACAAATACGAATAGAAAATACGAATGCATTTTTCTACACAGATGGAAAATTATATTATTATATTATAGAGACATAACATTGAGTATTGAGTATACATATGATCATATGAATATGAATGCAGATCACATCCAACATGAACGTATTGATTCAAACTATTTCCATAGGAAGTAGAAAATTCTCCCTCTGAACACGGCGAGGGCGATGGTGATGAGACTCGTGACCGAATTTGGAATTCCGAATTCGGATTTTAGAATGTGATCCTTGATATTGTTCTAATTGTATACCAGCTCAAGTTCCCATGTCAGTCAATAAATTCATTCTTGATGAAATTCAAGCTAGACTAGAGTAAATATAATATTTATGTATGTATGTATGTATTTCTGGGTGTATTAAACAATTAAATGTATAATGGTTCATCAGTTGATCCTTAATCCGTAGATTGTAGATTGAAAACGTTTCAAATCAAATAGAACAAATAAAGAGACTGGTCGGGTCGGGTCGCATGCTGCCACACTGTTATTGCCATTTTATGTCGTCCATGTTCATGGTAGAATTCGTCTATGTATCTACATATTTACTATACGAAGGATTATTGTGCAAAGGCATTGACTCATATCAAATGGGCCTATGGCCCTTATGTCCACATCATTCATCATTGACACTCAGCTCTCTATATATGTATACATACATTATACATATATAATATTATATGAATATAATGTTATTGTTGAATCACTTAACTATACTATTAGGACTGACCCTTTTTGAACGATATAAAAGAAAATAAAGGAAAAAAGGACGACGAGAAAATTGGGCCCTTTATAATAATATCATACTGTACATTATATTATAGAGACACACGTTCCAGTTGCAGTTGCAGTTGTACTATGATATCATATGTATTGAAAATTCAATTGAGGATTGCTATTGCTATTGTAAATTGAAGGGATATATTACATTACTTATTATTATTTGTGTGACTGCAGTTTGCAGTATGTACAGTCGACTCTCGACAAGACGTATGTCGGTGTGTTGTATATTTGATAAGCTGTACTCAAAACGTCGGTCCGTGCAAACTCGTATATCTTTAACATGTACAATACGTACCTATGCCAGATTTTTTGTATGCCGTAAATTTGGTGTGTCGTACTCTTTTTGAGGGTCCCAACACGCCTTTCCCCATTGAAATAGCAATGTTTATGCCGTAACAAACAGTGTGTATACATACTGTCGAATTTTTTTCTTTTTTCCGATCAAAGGTTAAGGAGATTAGACTAATTTGGGTGTCATAAAAGTCCCTCGGCGATGGTTACTCCTTATCTTGGATCCTTGTTCCTTAAAAAAGTACCAACTTCTTGTACTTTTACATGCAAAGTATTCTTGATGCATTATATTTATTCCGTATACTCGCTAAGCCGTAAAAATATTTTCAGTCCCCTGTGTGTATGGCTTGTCGAGAGTCGACTGTAACTTGAAAAGGAGCTGTACCTACCCAATATAGTATTATGTACTAAATGTATTACGAATTGTGAGGGAAGGTCCATGATACAATATATATCGTGAATGCACTAAATACCTAAAATCCCTCACAGTCATGGGTATAAATATCCTCAAAATCCAAATCCTAAATGGTTAACTATAATGTAAAAGTATATAACTAATCAAAAGAGAAAAGGTTATGATATAGATATATTATTATTATTATTTGGTTTGGTACTTACACCGGGTGTAGCTGCCGCAGCACCGTAAGGATATTGAGTCCATTGCAGCGAGGATTCTTCCGTCGTGTCCAACAGCACAACTGTAACGAAAAAAAAGAATATAAATCTATATTAAATCCTCTGTATTTTACTTATAACAATATACCATTTACAATTATACATATTATAAGTACATATTTATTATACGTTTTTTCTAGAAATAAACTCAATTTTCTCATTTTTCTCTTCCCCTAAATATTTCAGACCCGGAAATTTTCTGACAACACCAAACAGTAGAAAACAATTGATGATTTAATATTTAAAACACCCATTATTAATCGTTAATTATAAATGGATTCGCAGGTTCTTTAAATTTTTTAGCCGTACAATTAATTCAATTAAGTTTAAGAGTAAAATTGAAATTAAATGTGAAAATTATTTTAAAATATCGATCGAGATCAATTCGAGAAGAAAAATTTGAAATGGGTGATTTTCATCAAGTAGGTAATTAAATTAAATTTCAATGGCACTTTTTAATATTTCATCTGAAATTCGAGTCGCCTGAAACTAATGACAAATGATAATCGTTTACAATCTTAAATCTAACAATTTAACCATTGTAATCTCCCATATTAAAATCCCAATGTAATTCCAATTGTAATTTGTAATTCAATCTGGAGGAAGAGAGAGAGAGAAAGAGAGAGAGCAAACAAGAATGAGAACCAGCAAAAGTCACATCATTCTCATTTTTCATTTTCATTTTCCATTCCTCTCATTCACATTGTGAATAAAGTAAACTGTTGGTACAATCTACAATGTATTATGTATTTATTTGAATGTATGCATACAATGAGTGTACAAACTACTTTATAATATTATTATTTTATATATTATCGTCCATTAAATCTAAATATCACTCCAAAATGCCACAGTCAGTCAATCAAGATTAGAATCAAAAAACTTGAGAGACTTGAGAGACGTCGATCAAATTATATTCTAGGCCGGCAAAGTGATCCATCGAATATTCCACTGAAATTACTCAGTACTCTCTCCTCTCTGTCTGTGTCTCACCATTTACATTACCCATTTTCCCCTCTCTCTTTCTCTCTCTCTCTCATTCTCCCTCATCGGAATATATAATACTTATATATCGGAGCCGGGATCAGAAATCAGAAAAATCCAGAGGAAGTTGTCAAACTCCAACTTCTACTCCGACTGTAGAGGAAGAAAAAAACTGGTGCCGGAAAACCTGAATAGCAGTATAGCCGTATAGCAGTAGCAGAAGTATTCGTAGTCACTCACTCGCTCCATACGCATTTCACATTACATAATACCTAAATGATAAATAATAAAAAGCTTTTGAAAGGCATAGACAATCCATTTGTTTTGTATTTGTATATTTTTTATGTAGAATGTAGAACATACAGATACAAACAACCAACGACATTTATGCATTTTTCTATGTACCTACACAGAAACACTAACACCATCATTTCAAACTCAAAAAAAAAAAAAAAACTGGATGAAACCCCTTATGATCTGTGTGATCTCCACATGAAACATAAGAACCAATCACTAATCGCATAGACAAACTAAACTTTACACAGTAACAGTAATAGTATAGGAAGTACAATGAAAAGACCAGAAGCGTCATGGAACAAAGTAAGAATGACAATGTGGATGGTGACTACTGTGGCTACTGGTATATCCCCAGATATTTAATGATAATGCCCAACTACATACTCGGACTCCAACTCGGACTACCCACAACTCCACAACATTGTATAGCATTGTATAACAAATGCGAAACCGAATCCTCATTCAACCGACGACCGACAATGGACGATGATCACAACTGACAAGAATAAAAACATTTTCCGTTTTATGTTTAATATTGTCTCTATTTTCCCCACAGTTTGGAGTTTGGAGTTCCCAAAATTCAACTCGTACTCTAAAACTTCCATGATTCCGGTTATTTCAATTCATTTCATTGTGTGTCGTTTTTGTTATGTGTTTGTGGTGCATTCCACTCCCTCGTTCCCATACATTTTGCCTCTAGCTCCTCCGAACTCGGAGCGGAATCTCTACAGTCTACATTCTACATTCTACATGTATCACGTGCACGTGTATGTACGATGCGTAAGTACAAGTACGTAAATATTGCATAATATTGCCTGAGTATTGAGTATGTGTTGTGTCGTTGTGTGTCTTCTTTATTCTTTATAGATTTTTAGTCGGAGTTAATGCTCTTGCTCTTTGATGTCTGTGAACATTTCCCCATTTTCCATATCCATAATTCAATTCCCAGCTTGATTTCGTCTTTTCACTCTCATTCTCATTCTCATCATCATCATCGTCTTATTCTCTATTTCTATTTCTCGTTCATACATATTGACGGCACAGTGTAAATTGTACATACAAATAGAAATAGAAAACCCTTCGGAGTAACCCGAATCCGAAATCCACATCCGAATTCGAATTCGGATTCGGATTCGAAGATAATACATATCGTAGATATATCTGTATAAACTGCAGTTTATATGTAATATGTATGGCAAACCCAGGGTCTCGGTTTTCTCTTCTACTTTCGTCTAATTTCCTTCGTTTGTGTTCCATTCTTTTACCCTCTTTTCCTTCATGTCTTTCGCCTTCGCCTTCGCTTTCACTGATGCCGTTGCCGGTAAATCCGGATCTATTGAGGTGGGAGAGTTTTTCCGTTGTCGTCGTCGTCCTTTTCGTTGTTCCCATTGTCGGCAACTCTAGCTTTTCCTTAATGACCTTTATTTTCGGAGTCTTTTTCTTTTTCTTTTTATTTTTCTTTTACTCTTACTATATTTTTCCCCTGTCTATTGTTAACCCACAACTTGCATGTATTTCCCATTTCTTTTCTTTCTGTGGTGGGTGAGGAAATTCCAATTCCACCACCACCACGAAGCCACGAATGTGAGTCACAAAATATTCGCTTGAAATGTGTGAAATTAGTATGCTGAACACAGTTCAGTTGGAGTTTTCCATGGAAATCCAAAATCCATACAGAATATCTGTATATATATAATTTTCATTTGGGGAGAGCGCGGAGAGAGAGACAGAGAGCAAAATCAAGTCGAGCCAGTTTATTCTTCTTCTCCGTTTCCCAAATGGAAAATCAAATCAAAAGAGTCAATACAGAAATTTATTCTGTTATATCTTATGATTTTTTTTTTGTAGTCGGTGAACCAAAATCCGTATTAATGACGGCGTAAATAAAAGTCTCGTGTCAAATAATCGAATTCGAAAACATTCCAATATCCAAAATTTCCTCCTTACTTTCTACACGTACAGTTGATTTCCTTAATGAGTGCAAGTTAAAGTTTGAGTGTATTTGTTTGAAAGAAGAAAAAGAATTTGAATTTGAATCTGTTTAGTGTGTAAAGTAAAGTGTAAAGTGTACGGTGCACTTATGAAAATCTGATAAAATATTATGATTATCTTATCAAATTGTATACAGAAAAGGGAAAAGGGAAAAGGGGAAAATCATCAAGCGAGGACATCCTCCAAAAATGAAAATAAAAATGACAATCCACAATCCTCAATGATAACAACGATATACTTACGTAGCTACATTATATGTATGAGAAAAAATGGGGAAAAGCTACTCTTGAGAGTCCAACTCCAAACACCCAAAACCCAAAACCCAAACACTTGGACTTGGAAAAATTCCACATCTCTCATCAGTCTGAAACTGAAATGAAACGATGAAACTGAGAGAGAATCTAAATGGACCGACTTATAAGGCATGAGGAAATTTTTTTATTTGATCATCAAACAGCAACGAGCAAAGAGCAAACCATCGACTATCAAACAAGCCTTTTTTTCTTCATCATCATCATCATCTTCATCACAAGTAAAAGAACTCTTCTTCTTCTTCTTCTTCTACGTCTACACAATTTTCATTTCCATCAAGAAACCAAGTGAAATGAAGTCAAAGTTTTCCTCTGACAACTTTAATAAAGTCGCAAACGCAAAAGGATCTTTCTATACAGAAATACAGAAAAACACATGACTCTGGAGTTCTGGACGACATGGACTTAGACTTCTCCAGAAATTCCCTTTAATTTTTTTTGCTTTTTGCAATTTGAACGTGATGATGCTTTGGTTGGGTCATTGGGCCATTGGGGACAAATAAGCAACGTGATGTGATGATGGTGAGAAATGGAATGTTGAACAAATTCCGAGCCAGTTTACTCAACATTTGACACTTGGAATATGTAAAATAGGTAAAATAGGTAAAATATGTAAAATGCGTTCATTTTGTTTTTCGTTGTTCATGTTCCAGACCGCTTTTCTTATCTTTATTGCAGTCTCTACAATTTTGTGTCATGTGTTTCTCTTTCTCTCTCTCTCTCTCTTTCGTCTACATACTTGAATCTGGACTTATCAGTTATGACTCGATTTTTTTGCAAAGGATTCTCATTGTCATAAGCAAATGAGAATGAGAGGTTCGTCGTTCGTATAATCATTATGTAAAAATGTAAAATATACACTCAGATGTGTGTGTGCGCGTGTGATTCTGTGATTGTGTTGGCATGAATAACCATAACCTAAGTTGAAATGGCAAAAGCTGTTGGTGGTTTCGTTTGGTTTGGTTGTTTGACTGTTTGACTGTTTGGTGTGGTAATTAAATTAAATGAAAACCACTTGAAGACTTGTGAGCATCAAAATCAGCTTGATGCATCTCGGAAAAAATATTTTAGAGCTCTTCTCAATTCTTGACTCGATTCTCTCAATTCTCTTCTCGATTCTCGACTCTCGAAGCTCAACCAACCCACGCCGCCCGCTTGTCTTTTCAAGAGATTGCTCAAAAGATTTCGGGCTGTCGTTCGTTCGTTCGTTCACTTCGTTCGTGGATACATTTATGTATTTGAATTCTGAATCGAGTTAATAGCCAATAAATTAACTGGGGCATCTCAGACCAAATCCAAAACTGCTGTAACCTCCATTGTCCACTTTTTATTTTATTATTATGGCTTGACATACAGATTCTTTTTTTTTAGGGGGGGTTTGATTTTAGCAAAGAAAATCCTCATACGTATGAAAATTTGAATATCTTTTGAGTTTTTGAGGCTTGGACTTCATTTGGGTTTCTCATTCTTTTTCTCACAATGACATCACAATTCTCTATTGTAATATTTGTAATGGGAAATCCTAATAAAACAACATATAAAAATTATAAAATAAAGTTTCCATCCCCATATTTATCGTATATATTTTTCAATTTTATTTCCCTCCCTATAAAGAGCCAATTTTTCTGAGCCTTTGCCAACTATTTGTATTTGTATTTGTAGTTGTATTTTTATTGAGGATCTGATCGTGAGTGCAAAATCCAAAATCCAAAATCCAAAAATTCATGTCCATAGCTTATCAATTTATTTCAATTCATTTAACTTTCAAGTCTCAACTCTCAACTCGGAACGAACAGCAGTATTTGGGATATATTTTTGCTATTGTAGCCAAAACTAATCGTTTGCATTTTAATCCGGTTTCCCAATGCGCGCCTTTAATTTCCATTTCCATCCTGTCGGATGATGTTGGTTTGGTTGTTGACATGGGGGAAATTAAACTGAAAACATATGGTGTGAAAATGTGTGTGGATCTTTCTACTGCTTTCTACCACCACAACAGTATTTACTGTATTTGTACTTACATTACATATTTTGGATGGGATTAAATACTTTGTGGGGACAAATACAAATACAAACAGGAATACGAATAAGAATACGAATACGCATCCCCAATCCCGAATCCCGAATGCAATTCCTATCGTATATGTATGTATATTGTTGTTGTTTTGTTGACAAACCAAAAAGGAAAAGGCGCCGGGCACACATATGCTATGCTATGCTAAATATCTCTATTCTATATAATTCTGTATTGTGCATTGTGCATTGAGCATGTGTGGTGTTGGTACGATTTTCAATTTTAAATTTGATTTGAGGCTTTCTAGTTTCTACACACATATCTGTACTGATGATAAGAGCATAAGGGAGCAGAGCAAAGCTAATCAGAAATTCTCATTCAGTCCCACACCTGGCTCTGTCTCTTTCTCTGTCACTGGCACTGGCACTGGGATTCCCAACCAAAACTAAATCTGTGCAGACTGCAGTGTATTGTGTTGTGTTGTGTGTATGTCCGAGTTAAATTGAGGTGGTTTGAACTGAGTTTGAGTTTGAGTCTGAGTCTGAGCTGACATGGTCCATCAGCCACACTAAATCAGCATCAGCATCAGCATCAATATCAGAATGAGAATGAGAATGAGCAGTTGCCATCGACTTTGTATATAATTTGTCTTTTGAAAACCTCGCTGGCTCTCTGGGCTTTTAGTAATTGTTCCATTGTACTCGTTTAAGGAGGAATTCTACGCTTCATTTCATTCTTCCCCAAATCCAAATCTCAAAGTTCCTTCAAACTCAAAGTGAATGCTCGTCATCGTCATCCTCACATCCTCATATTTGTCCACAAAATTTCCTCGTTCGTTCATCCACCTCAAAATCCCATCGCATCGCATCGCATCGCCCATCACCATTCTCAAACCCAAAAAGTCTACACTTTGTAAATGAATGCACTAGACAATGCTCACAATATGGCAATAGAAAATGTATTCAACAAGCAACCACATGGAAATTAGAAAACCCCCAGAAAATCTCTACTGCAATTTGTCCACTCGCTGTACAGTACACGATCGCCCAGCATTAGTAACGCTCCGTGTGAGTGAGTGAGTGAGTGTGTGTGAGGCTGTGAGCGTGAGCAGTGTGAGCACAACACATATTAATACAACAAAAAACCCATATGTATTATGTATACGTAAAATGTGAAATGTGTTTTCAAACGTCAAACATTGAACAAGGATTTTCTTGAGCAATGATGACAAAATGCCGATGCCGAAGACGCCAACGCCAACGCTCAATTCATTTCTGAATGCATCTACAATCTATCTGTAATCTGTACGTACATATTTACGATATTACGACCGTATTTCCTCTCCACATCCTTTTTCTTCCTCTTTGAGTTTGTTTGTACGATATATACAGATACTTTTGAACATAATAATAAACTGTACTGTGTTTTCCTCAATGTTTGACTCTCTTCATCTTCATCTTCTCGTTTTGTAGGTATTGATATTGGTCACATGATCTTGAGATATTCTCCATCCTCAATCCTCATCCTGTGATATTTTTATCTACAGGTTCTTCCCTCTCTATTTATTCTGTCTCTCTTTCTCTGTCCATAGACAAAGTACACAGGAAATCCATATAGAAAATCGACTGTTTATATACTTTTACATTTACATTTACATGCAGAGTCAGAGTCAGAGAGGGTTTTGATATGTACAGGTATTTTGAATCAGGACTAAAAATCAATTAATCGGTGTCCACTCCACCCTTTGAGCTATCAAGACATGCAGATGCAGATGCAGTTGTTGTCGATGCAGCAGACACTGAAACCAAAGACATTGGATTTTTTGAAATGATCCTCCATCGCATCGCATCGCATCCTCATCCTCATTTTTTTCCCTCCAACTCGCATCCCCCGACGACGACTCAACTTGGAATTCTTGAAAGTCAAGCCGCCCGGATTCATGGTGTTCATACATAATACAATAATACAGATATATATTACATATATATGCAACCAAAATCAAAACCAAAACCAAAACCAGCGACTGTTCAAATATCAAACAAAGTTTTTCGTTTTCGATATGTATGTACAGATACAATATACAATAGAATAAGATAGGAAGGAAAACACATTGAGAATGATGAGGATTCCATTTTGAGGGTCCATAGGGAAAAAATAATAATAATGTATTATACAGTTTTCACTTTCAGCTTTTGGAGTCGAGAGTCAATAGGAATCCAATGGGATAATGATATGTGATTATGAGTACTGAGTGAGGGAAGGGTTTTAGAGAGAGAGAGACAGAGAGAGAAAGGTTTGAGGGGACTCATGATGACAAGAATGACGTTTTCTGACGATGTCTTTCATGTCACAGTCATCATCGTGTGACAAAACAGAGGTAGACCAAGGACCAACAAGCAAACGGAGAAGACCAAGAAGAAGAAGAAGAAGAAGAATAAAAGCTGGAGTTTGTTTGGAGCTGAACAAAAACTCCAACTAGAAAAACCTGACCGTCCATTTCCAACAGAACAGAATACTGAATACAGATAGAACTCGCATGCACCACAATCCGAATGCACACACACGACAATGGTGACTTGAAGCTGTACATTTCTCTCTCTCTGAATAAAGTATAGAATCCAATTGAAATTTAAATTCAAAGTCCAATGGGAATAGGAATAGGGAATTTTGACCATATGGACAGTTGACTCTGACTTTGACAGCAAGACAACAAGAGAACACACACGCATTTACACTCACTACTTTTCCTTTTCTTTTTTTTTTCTTGACGATGATTGTGGATTGTGGATTGTGGCCCACGTTCCACAATTCAACATTTAACATCCAGCATCATTCTTTTTCTCTCCCAAATTCTTTTGTATTCCTATTTAAGTTTGAGTTTGAGAGTTTGAGCTAATGTAAAAAAAATTAACGTTTCTTTCGTTCGTTCGTTCGTGTACAGGTTTTGAATTTTGAGTTTCGGTTTTGACTATGGCCGTGACGTGGGAAAATGGAATCTCAAATCCCAAATTCCAAAAATAATAAAGATAAATAAAATGGAAATGTTCAGACATTTTGTCAGTTGGCATTTGCACAGTTATGATATATTTATTTTAATCACAATACGGAGAAAGCCGAAAGAATGTGATAGGAAATGTGAGGAATTGAAGAATTCCATTTTCCCCCAAAGTCCCAACGAGTTCCTCATTTAAATATCTCTAATTTCTTCCCAGTAATATTTCTAGGCTATTTCGTGTTCTCATTCTGAAATCCTGAATTCTGAATCTGTGCTTGACTTGAGATAATAAATTCATGGGGAAGACAGAGAACGAGCAAACAAGTTCACAAGCGCAAAGGACCAAGCAGACGAATACGAATACGAAAACGAAATAACAAGTGTAAAAATCCCCATTGATCACCATAAATAAAAAAGGGAATATCCCAACAGAGAAATATGTATGTTATGTACCATGATCATCACAGTAATAATAATAATAATAAGCATGTGAGCGTGTTTGTTTGCATAGGTACGGATATTTTGTAGCAGGATCCCTAAATCTTAAATCTCGACTCTCAAATCCGTGTGGAGTCAACATCTCAGCTTGTGAGCGCACGAAAAAGGGATTCTACTGCGACAAAATACGTGTCTTTATTTTACATTCGGTCAAAATCCCCTCCGGACACATTTTTTTTCCTTGTCCTCTTCTTTCTTTTTACTTTTTACAGATACTCTGCTCACATCGCAATGTCAATGGCAATGACAATGGCAATGGCACCAAAAAAGCCTGAGAATCTGAGGCGAAAGGCATTCGACGACAACGTGCACTACAAAACACATCATGCAGATGGACGGAAAACGTAAAACCATAAAATCTTATGCTATATTCATTACAATATAGAATGTACCTACACAAGGCAAAAATAGACAAGTTTCCTAAAATATCATTACGAAACTTGGCTCGATTTCGATTTACATGGGGGAGAATCTTTGACAATTTATTGATGAAATGATTAATTAAATCCCCATTAAATAGTCCAGAAAACCCGTTCTGCGTTCTCCATTCTCCATTGTCCATTGTCCAGGGCCAGAGTTCAGTGTAAAGATGACTGGAGATTTCGGACCGTCACCTCACAGGATTTCTCATATCACATGAGAAATCCTATAGTGGATTTAAACGATGTCCATCTCACATTGTGAATAATGAATCGAGACTTGTATAAAATTACATGCATTTAAAGACCATTAAGATGGTGGTAATAGAAACAGAAACAGGAACAGGGACAGGGACTATCTGAACTGAAGGGCACCAAACTACAGAGATATATGTATATGTACCTAAGTACCTACACTTGCCGTGGCAACCTCGTTAATTTCCCCACACACTGACGACTCTGCCTTTGCCTTTGACTCGGACGACGACTCTAACTCTAACTCTAACTCTGGCTCTGATAACAATCAGAGTCTCATCGTCAGCTGTCTACTCGTACGCTTCTGCCTTTAACTCCTCTCCTCTCGCTTTTTTATCATGTACATTTCATTTATCGTTAGACTTTTGAGTAAGGAAGCTTCACCTTTTTTACTTTTTTATATATACAGATACATCAGACATCAGTACCTTCTTCATCCCCATTTGGTTTGGTTTTTGGTTTGTGCTCTGTATAATTCCTAGTCCAGTGTGATTAAATTTACAACCAACCACACCACGACCACCATTCTCTATAATTACAATGGACAATGTTCAATGCAATAGAAATGTCGGGTCTCAAACTGGAACTCAAACTGGAACTCTCTTTTTTTTATTGTTATCCAAATTCGAATCCAAAAAATCCAGCTTGAACTTCAACTGGAAAAAGTGTAGAGAGAGAGAGTTAAAGAAAGAAGGAGAAGCGAACGTGAAGTGAAGACGATTCATCAGGGAGAGGATGAGGAGTTGAGGAGACGACTGGAAGTCCAAACTTGTTTTAAAAATAGGTAATTTACTCCCAATGAAACGTACTTAGAGAATTTGACAAAAGATTCCTCTCTCGGATAACGAGGAAAAACAACCAAACCATGGCACCAAAGTCCAATGGCTAACGAGCTCTCTCACAGTCAATTTCAAGGCTTTTTTTCCCTATTCCTTTTCTCTTTATTCTCCGTCCATTTCCTCTTTTTACATTCGTTTTCTTCCATTCGTTTTCATTTTTATTTCATTAATATGGGAAATTTAGAATTAAGGAAGGATTTACATGGACATCTCAAATATGTAAATGTAAATGCAAATGGAAATGCATCTCCTCTATTTTTGTCTATTTTCTTGGGTAAATGTGTAAATGTTGATTTGATTGTTTTTATTTGTGATTGGGATTGTGATCGAGTTGAGAAAATAAACTGCTGGACAAAAGACAAAACCATTCAGTATTTACAATTTAAAATTTACATGGAAAAATGACGGCGGTTCCAATCCAAGCGTCAGAATTTCCATCTTCGCCAGTTATACAGTATTTTTTGTTTTGTATACATATGATATGTACACCATTTGAAAATAGAGAATTTATCTGGGGATTGTAAGATTTTCTTGAGGGGCGTCTCAATTGACACGTGAGGGTCATTTCCTTCCATTTCCAGGGAATCTACGAAATATAGGAACGATATGAGTCTGCCCTTTCCCGTCATTACATTTCCATATCTAAGATATTGTGTCATCCATTCATTTTTATTTTTATTTTCATATTCATATTTATATTTATATTTTACACACACACTTTCTCTCTCTCTCTCTTTTCACTCTGGCCATTGAATTTGAAAGCGACTCAATTCCAGATGAATTCAGACAACAATAAACTATTTTAAGGTTCACAGAGTTCACACTCTCATACTTTTTACACAAGAAGAAGACGAAGACGACGAAGGGAAACGTAAAAATATAAAAATAGTCTCGAGTGTCTGGAGACATAACAAGAACAAGAACACAATACAAATACAAATACAAAATGAAGATTCCAGTCGACGACGCTTAAGAACCCGAAAGGAAAATAACAAGGAGGAAAAAACGGATATGACAACGGCAATGAGAATGACAATGACAATGTCCATGTGAATTTGAATGTCAAGTCGTCTCTGCATTTCACGTCATATGAATTTGAATAGGACAGAATCCTCCAAAATCATATAATCATATCTGGAACAATAAACGACAGTACAGTGCGTCTAAACCTAAATCTAAAAATAAACAGACACACGACCGGGGGATAAAAAGAAGAAAAACATGTCAAACATTGACAACGTATTTATTTAACAGTGAAACCGGCTCTTGTAATCGAATACAGATAGTCGAATCACAGTCGTAACTGTAACTGTACAAAAAGAAACTGGATTTTCCAAAGGAAAATAAATCTGCACGGATTATTATTATTATTATTATATTTAGATCCGAATTCATCCTGATTCGGATTTTTTAAATGGAAGCCTAAGTCGTTAGATATAAATTTAAATATATATCGTACGGATGAGACAGTTCGTGTGTAGGAAGAAAAAGAAGAATAAGAAGGGAACTGGCTAATGAGGATTCCATCTCCATCTCCATCACCAAACAATACATCGTGTCGTTTTCAATTTAAACTGGACTGTATCAGTAATCCGTATTCCTAAATGTATGTACGGTAAACACAAAGACGTGGTCCTCATTGGATCATGAAAACAATCTAATGGCCGATGGTAAATGGTAAATTCGAGTCGACAAAGATGAAGAACAAGAACAAGAGTGGAAAAAAGTAATTGTGTTGTTGTTGTTGTTGTTGTTGCTGCTAGTTGCTTATATAGCCGAGTATATACTGATACGATACGTATTATGTATAATAATACAACACGAAGAGGAAGAGCAAGTAGATTATCAGTAGAGTAAGAAGCGAGGAGTTGACGTTTTACGTGTATCGACTCGTGAAAATGAGAATGAAAACCCATTCTATCATTCTATCATTCTATGGTTAAAGAAGAAGAAGAAGAAGAAGGAGAAGAATGAGAGAAGCAGATGCATGGGGATAATATAGAAGCCTTTTTAGCTGACATTATCTCGTGACAAAGTCAAACAAGTTGAAGTTGAAGATGGAGGATGGAGGATGGAGTATGTGTAAAGTCCGCAGATGGGTTTTGCCTCACTCTCAAATGTCCAACTAGTTCCATTAGGACGGACACAATGACTCTCACAAACTCACAGCCAACCGGTCATTCTCATTCTCATTCCTCCTTTAACTCTTTTACCAGTTCCAGTTTCAGTTTCTCTCTCTTTTCCACTGATCCTTGCCGAACGAACGAAGGAACGAACCACAGCTGATGCCGTCCATTCGTCCGTCCACTTTCCACTTTCCTTATCCTTCGTTAGCCTTAAGACTTGTCTCGAATCCAGACAGGGAAATGAAACAAGAGTCGTCACAGATTCTTATACGATTCAACTGACACCACCACCAACAAACTCCAACGACAACAACAACAACAACAACATGATCCCACCTTTAGCTTCAGCTTCCATTTCCACATCCCAAAATCCCCATTCACATTCACATTCACATGTAAATTTTGTAAATTACACACACCATTCAGAAAGCAAAAAGGAAAATTCTTTAGCACAGGATTCCAAATATTAATAGACAGACAGAAATTCCATGTCATATCAGAAAAATCCTTCTGTTCTCTGTCATTGTCTGTCTTCTGCTTACATTTCTGCATTTTTTGCACATGATTTTCCATGATTTTCCTACCCAGACAAACAAAACTTGAGACTTCTTTCGGAAAGAACAAAAAAAAGAGGGAATCTAGTATCTGTAGTTACTCTTGTTTTTACAGTATAAACTTGGAGTTAAAGTTTGAATCGTTGGATTTTATTTTATTCCCAACGTTTTCCATCCATTTAACATTACGTTCCGTTTACGACTTACGACCATATCCTACCATTTTTTTGTCTTCTTTTCTCTGTCTCCTTCTCTTTGGAATCTCGAATGTGGAATCTGGGAACTGGAATTGTCGTCGTCGTCGTCGTCGTCGTCGTTGTCCGTATACGGCAATTCCTCGACTGTAAACTGTATACTGTATCGACTGCTTTGCTCTGGGCTTTGTCACATCACCAAGGCAAGGCGTCTGAGGATGCGACGACGAAATACCCGTGAGCCAGCCAGCAGTATCTATTCTGACTATTCTATACTGTCTACTGGTGGACTTGAACTTGAATCCATTCCATTCCATTCCATTCCAGTTCATCCCATCATTCTCATTCCATGTGCACATGCATCTGCACTCAACTTTTAATACGAGTTTCTATATGTATATGTATTTACTTTCCTCATTCTCCTTTTCACTTCTCACACCACCTTGCAGTCTGTCTTCTCAGTTCTCCCTTGTTCTCACTCACTCCCTCCCCATTTAATATCTAATCTTTCTCGCTTAACAGTAACAGTAACAGCAGTAGCAGCAATAGCCGAAACATACTTAAAATATGTACATATCGTACAGCAGGAGCAGACGGACACAGAGCAAAACAGTAAAAAGAAGTTTTGGGTCTTCAAAAAGTGGAAACGACCATCGAATATCTGTAACTACCGGGGAAAACTCTCCCATTTCTCCATGTATACACATACCTACACTTGTACTTTGTACTAAAAGCGTGTGTGTGGCCACACACATGGAAAAAGATGGCCTGAACAGTCCACACCACACATGGAACCAACGTCCATTCAAAATGAATGTCATCTGGAGGAGTAAGCACTGAAGAACTTGAAGAAGTTACATACGATAATAATATCGTAATATCCATTGAGTTTGGAGAGAAACTACAACTAAAAGTCCGATACGGATATACGGATTTCCCTTTGGATATCCACACCCCGCAGCATGCAGCAGATGACATTCCCCATAATTTTATATGATATCGGGTAATTTGGACCATTTAAATGACCCCCACAACTTCCAATAGTTCCAATAGTTTCAATATCCACTTGCATTCTTTACTACAATCACAATCGTCATCCATATAATAAAACTTTTAAACTTCCAACGTTCGGCTGTGTTTTTAACTGATGACGATGACCATGAAAATGAAAATGAAAATAAATGTGCAGCATTTGGTCAAGAAAACTTTGATCATTTTTACTGCAGTCTCGTATGGATGGACGAGTTTTCGTTGGATATATTTTCTGCTGTTGTTGTTTTTATTCGCCGATAAATCCATTTTAATTACCCAAATGCTGAATGCAATGAAGAAAGGATGAAACAAATTATGGAAAAGGAAGAAAAAGAAAAAGAAATGTGAGGAATTGAAATTCGCACATTGTCATCTTTCTGGTGGGCTGGTTCTCGTTGAATGTTATTTATGGTGGACGGACGTGTGTTCTCTCCTGTGAATTCACACACAAATTATCAAGTACAAAGGCGTCCCCACTAAATTAAATAATATAATAAATCTGAGCACATATCAAGAGACTCGAGTGATTTAACTCCAGTCTGTTTGACACTGTAATGTAATGTAAAGAAGTGTAAAGAGAGACGTACGATACATACATACATCAAATACAATAAAATCAAAGGAAGAGCATATTTAAAAGTTTACAGTTGTTCTCGTTTCCCTCACTATTTGCTATTTGCTATTTGCTGTTTGCTGTTTGCAACTTTTCATACTATATGAATTAAATTATATCAGTATAGTTTATAGTTTATAATTTATATATTATGTATTTTGTTTTATGTACATTTGGCTCGGAGCTTCTTGTTCTTGTTCGAGCTCGCAACTTACATGGAAAGATAACATTTACGATTACGATTAGGATTACGCTCACCTCACCCTCACCCTCACATCATATTATATTATAGGAAAACCCTCTTTCTTTCCCTGTGTGTGTGTGTGAAAATGAATATAAAATGTATTAACAAGGATCCTTATCACATTTCCACAGCCGACGAGACGACCATCTTCCCTCGTGTCTGCACTCCATGTCTTTGTCTTTGTCTTTGACTAGACTCTTTGTACACATTTTATATTGAATAAGAAAATTTGCAATTCCACTCCAGGTCTTATCGTTTCGTTTCGTTTGGTTTCATTTCGTAGCGGAGGGACAGCAGCGAGAGTCATCCCAAATCTGAAAGCTATTAATCACGAGAAAATGAAGGCAAAACTGGAATTCTTCTTCTTCTTCTTCATATAAATGAAGATGTTGTTGCCAGAAGAAAAAAATGGCTTCAACTCTCAAACTACATATGAAAATATGGGAATTCTGTGTGTTGTAAATCCAGTGACGATGCTCGAGCAGCTCAAACGCAAGAACGACGACAGCAATTAATTCAAATCAAAATCAGAAACTACTATATTAACTATTAAAGAATTAAGACTCCAACTGCTCCCAGCTCAATTCCTTTCCGTAGACAACTCAACAATGCAATGCAGGGGAAATTTTATACATTTTATACACATTTCCACGAACAATTAGTCGACGAGTCGACTTGAGGATTTTATTCTGTACATATTTGATATTACAATGGGGAAATGGCCATGGCTATCGCAATTGTTCTTGTTCAAGTCAACTCAAGTCAAGTCAAACGTACGTACGCATAATCTGCATCTGTAAATGGAGCATCACATTGAAATAAATCATTGGAAAAACTGACAAGCTGACATTTCTTTTGTTCACCATTTGAAGTACACACAGATTTTACCGATGTACAAATCCTTAGAAAATCTCTCTGTCTCTCTGTACACAAAAAAAAAAGTACGAAGGAATACAAATATCAAAATCAAAATCAAAAGGATGCAGCAGAGTTCAAATTTAATCAAGTTTCTTGATTTCTCGATCCCCCCTCAAAAATCAGTATCAGTATTATTTCTTCATTTTCTCCATTTTTTCCATTTCATGTCAAAGCAAATGGAAAATAAATAATCCTGAGATCCTGTGCTCAACAGCAAACAAGGAAAACGAACGAGAAAAACCAACTCAAAAATATTTACTTTACCTCCAATTCAATTCTTGGGGCTTAATTCAATATGTACATTGACCAATTATAAATTACAAAGTATACAAAACTATCTGTACAAGCGAACAAGGGAATTCTTTTTTTTTTTACTGTATATATAGTCAAGTGAAGGTTGCGGTTGTCTACTGCGGAATCTGACGATGAGTGCTGAATCCTCAGTACGGAATGAATCCTGAATGCACTTTTATGAAAATGAAGCCTCCTGTCACAGGGAAAGATGAAAAGATTTCATCCACGCCCTCATTCGTCGTATCTTTCGTGTACAGACAGATTACAAATACAAAACTCGGCCGAAAAGAAACTCCAACACTCCAAAAGATCAACCACATCAAACCAGAGAAGAAAAAAACTCAATTCAAATGAATCCAAATGAAACTGGAGGATGAAGATTTGAAATCTGCTCACTTATTTTTTTTTCTCTACTTCCAAAGCGACAGAAACAGAATCAGATGGACAGGAAAACGAGAGAAAGCGAGAGAGAGAGAGAGCGAGCGAGCGAAAACTTCCCCGTGGCCCACGGGCCGTGGCTTCGCTTTACTTTAAAGTTTAAAGTTTAAAATTCAACTTGGACCAATTTGAACAGAAAAAAACATATCTGTATTTTTAAAAAATAACACACAGCTTTAAAGTTCAAAATTAAAATTCCATTTTACTATCGTATATTATTATTATTATGAAGTTACAAAATTTAAAAAATTCCAGTAGCCAACAGTCAAAATTCGGGTGAATATTTATGGAAATCGTGTGTGTGCGAGCTGGAGAAATGTATGTGTGTGTGTGTGTGTGTACAAGTATAAAAGTTGGGGCATGGGAAACTGCAGGAGCATCAGATGAAAAATAAAGTGTAGGATTCATCGAGAGATAAAGATTGCACTCAGCACTGAATCTTGAGTATGTTGAGAGTAGAAGCAGCAGCAGCAGCAGCAAAAAAGAGTAGTGAGCATGTTAAAATCTCTTTTCCCAAATAAAGTATAGAGTTTTTTCTATCTGCATGTATATATGTGTATATGTATGTACCGATACCTACAATGAACAATGAATAAAAATTATCTGTGTAGAATTGCAGGCTCGACTTGGACTTTTGGATTTGGATTTGGTAGCTGGTAGAAGATTTTTGAACGTGGAAAAGTTGTTGTGTTGTGGTCAAGTCTAAAAGTTCATCATCGCGCATCGTCGTGTTTTGGTTGTTGTTGCTCTTGCTCTTGCAGTTGCTGTTGGTGCATTTAGCCTTAGCCAGTTGGGATGAAGCAAAGCGAACACACGAGAGAAAATCCTCTCCAAGTGGTTTTCTGTGAATATATTTGTGTGTGTGTGTGTGTGTGTTTGTTGTCTCGTTGGTTTTTTTGAGTTTGATATAAAATAATGGACGGTGGTTGTACAATATACAATAACGTATAAAGTAAGGAATAAAAGCTTGGAGTTTTGTGTGGTGGTGAGATGCGTGGATTTGATTTGAGGTTTCTCCATATTACAGATAAATATGTACACATTTATCGTATGTACAATATGTACATACGGATAGTTTGCACAGAGCTTCAAACTGAGAACTCCAAACTACTGACTGAGGCTGAGGCTGAAGCTGAGACCCTCAGTGAAAACCGGTTTCTTTCAATAATTGCTGTATCAAATGGGTGTCCAAAAACTCCCCGACTACTCTCTTCAAACTAAAAGGGCTGGCAAAAGGGAGGCTAAATTGCCTGTTCTTCTTCTTCTCTTTCTCTTCACTTCACTTCATGTACTTCTGTCCTGTCTCAAGATTCCAAACTCAAACTCAAATTCCCTGTACATACTTAATTTATATGACTATGCATAGAGAATAGAGATCCTCTCTATTTTGTTTTGTATGTATATTCCACTATTATTATTATTTTACCTACATTTTAATTTAAGACCAAGCTTCTGCTTCTCCCAACAAAACTTCCCACCCGAACATTAAAACCCAAAAATCAACGTGAGCTCCAACAAAAAATCTCTATACCAAATCTTTATCTATATACAGATAAACTCTAAACAGTGTGGATTTTCATTTGAATCTCTAAAAAGAAAAAAAGTTGGCCAACTAACTACAAGCTACAAGTAAAACGCATACGATACGAAGACGAAGACGAAAATTTGATGTGGGTTTCAATGTCCGCCGTCCACCAAATAAATTCCTATAAGGATTCGAGAGATTGACGATGAGAGAGAAAGAGAAAGAGAAGCGGCGGACGGACGGACGGACGAATGCCGACATTTTGATAACGCTATCAAAATCCTCTCCATACATTTTTTTGTTCTGTTGTTCTGTTCCTTCAGACTTCCTCTTCTTTATGTTTGTGGAAATTTCTCGACGTTCTCTCGCTCTTCATCTCATGTGTACACACACATTTTTATTCAGCACCTCCGACTCACAATCACAATCAGTCAGACTCCCTTAATTTCATCACTATAATTAAAAAATCCTCATCACATTTGCATTAGCTATTGAGACTTGCGAGTTGAGAGTTGGGAAAATGATGGAAATCCGTTCAAGTTGAAGTCAAAATTGAAACTGAAATTTGTCAATCAAATATGTATTTAATTTATGTAGAGAAGAAAACAAATAGGGAAATACAATACGATATAAAAAAATGGAACCATTTTCATTGGGAATTCCAAGCTCGCTCCTCGGAGAATTGGAATTGGAATGGGTAATTGATTTATCCGCCCTAAATAAATTGTAAATTGTAAATTGTAGACTGGTAAATTGAGAATCGAGGGGATCGAGGATCGAGGATCGAGACGCTTTCTAATCTCTGACTCGATCTCCCTATATTTTTTTGTCTGTGTGTCGTTTCCCTTTCTGATAGATTTTGATCGGCGTCCAAATCCAAATACAAATACAAAACAGCATTCACCGTATATATCTGTACTTTTGTTACTCTTTCAAATGAATGAGGAAACTCCTCAAACTAAATCTAAATGGCCGCTAAATGCACTCTCAAATCTAAAATCCGCCTATAAATACCAATAGAAATGTGTACAAGTACAAGTAAAACAACTCAAGCTGATGGCTCACCCAACACAACAAAAAAGAACAGAACAGAACAACAGAACAACAACACAAAAACATGATAAATTCCCAGAGTATCAAATTTCTTTTTCAAGTGGTTCGACAAGGCACAAAACGGCAAACCAAACAAAGTAAGAAGAACGAGAACAAACATCTTTTGGCATTATTTATCGTGTTGATCAAGAAACTTTCCTCATATCGCACCCATCTCCTCTGTTCTGTTCTCAGTCCACTTCCACTCGTCCACTCATATTCAATTCAATTGAAAACCTTATACAGCACAGAATATACGGATAGACATGCAGAACGAGTTGGGAAATCCAATGAAACGAAACAACTCCTCCAGAGCTCCAGCAAATGCAAAATTCCATTGCGGCATCCCCACAATGTAAATGAAATGAAATGAGGAAAATGAAACTTCATTTACGTCCTTCTCTTTTTCTTTCTTTTTCTCCAGCAGCAGCAGCAGCAACACAGTTTTCTCAAACAATAATTGAAAAGAGCCGCTGTATATCTCCATGTATTTATTCTGTATTGTGTATTCGTGTGTGTGTGTGTGTGTGTTTGTACATATATTCATCTCCTCCCTCCAAACAAATTCAGAAAAACCCATTTCCCCATTTCTTTTCTTCTTCCTTCATAGCAGTGCAGTATCAACCAACAAATCCAAGGGAAAGGCAAAGAAAATGAAAATGACGATGCAATGAGAGTTTGATATTCCATTCTATTCCATTCCATTCCATGATGATGATGATGATGATGATGAGGAACAAATGAATTCTTTTAATACTCCCTTTGTCCTCATCGTCTATAGTGCACTACTTTGGATTTGGATATAGTCTGCTATATCCAAATTCCCATATCCCATATCCCATATTTCATATTTTGTATTTGTATTTGTATTTCTGACCATGATCGTCTCTTCACTCTCATCGGTCGGTCGTCGGTCGGTCGGTCGTGAGTTGAGTGTACAAACAACACGAAACGAAAAGGAATAAAGCGGATGTGCATAGGAATAATACCTATGTGAAAACATGGACATGGACATGGAAAAGCCTTCATCTTCATAGAGCACAGAGAGAGAGAGAAGACGAAGAAGAAGAAGGAGAAGAAGAAGCTCATGTAGTTGCTTAATAGACGTCCAGAGAAAGAATTATTGCTCGGATCAGATTACTAACTATACACTGTACACTATCTATACACACGAGCATCACAATGCAATGCAGAACCCAACCTACCTGAAAACAAAATCCCAGTCGCCCAATACACAGAATACACACACAAACACACACGCAGAACACACACAATATCAACGCTTGAAGATTCAGACAAAGAATGGAGAGAATATAGAGAGAATTCCTTATGTTTTATCCTTGTGTGAATATCTAACTAGCTTAAGACGGCTGAATATACGTAAATATGTGGGAAAACTTGCAACTAACCACAGTGAATATCGCCGTGCCAAGAACCAAGAACCAAGAACCAAGAAAATGTGTACACACAATAAAATATCCCAAATCTCCTTCATATACTTCATACTTTCATAGTTCATGTATAATAACAATAATACATGGATGGAGAAGGATGAAGAAGAAGAAGAAGAAGAAAGTTCCCTGAATCGTGCTCAAGGAACGGTCACACAGTAAAGAGTAAAGAGCAAACAGCAACAGGAATTGGGAATTGGAATTGGAATGGCCGTCTTTCTTGGTCGTGGTCGTGGTCTTGGTTGTGGTCTTGGCTGGTTCATAATCCAATGTGAAATGTGAATGTGAATGTGAATGTGAAATGCAAGCTGTGAAATATATGGTTATGATTTTCCACAATCCACAATGTCCAGGTTTTTCCCATTCTCCACTCTCATTCTCATTCTGGTTCTGGTTCTGGTTCTGGTTCTATCATTTTCAACAGTCAAACCAACAGCACCAGTTCGTAAAATAAAACTCATAAAGGCACAAGGGAAAGAATTAAAGGAGAAGACGGAGGTAAAAAAGAAAAAAGTTTAGTTCAATCATAAAAATATAATATAGAGAAATGAGAAATATATATCTGCTGTATAAGGCGAGAGTTTTCCGTTTTCCCGTTTTTCCGTTTTTCCGTCGTTTGGAAAAGCACAGGCTTTAGGACTTTTAGGAGTGACTGAATATGAGAACTGAGAACTGAGACTGAGGTGGACCGTCATAAAAACGGTTGGATATTTACAAAATAATATAAGTATATCGTATTTTTCTTAATTCCATAATCCATACACTGCTGGATCTCCAACTCTCCACTTCTTCCCCAATGTTTGTAATCTAAATCCAGAGAGCCGAAAACTCTTGTGAGAGACTTAACAGTCAAAATACAGCTACATACAGCAAAGGATATATTATATATGTATATGTAATAATAATAATAAACGTAATATCTCCGGACAATTCATAAAATCATGTTTAATACTACTCAAAAACCTTTAAGAAATCCTACAGACAGGTATATGAAGGCATATTTAGGCCATCCCCCCCCCCCCCGAAATATCGTAAATACTTACACTGGAGGTGTAAGTATTTATATTATGCACGTGATTGTCCAAAAAAAACAGGGGAAGGAAAGCCACACGTAAAAAACGTGTGGTTCCAGTTGTTTTAGGCCCCAAAAAAACCCAGAAAACAACTGGAAAAAGATAGAGCACCAATCTGAAGGAATAAAAATGAAAATAAACTTTGTGTTTCTTTCTTTATTCTTTATTTGTGTTTTCCTAAGCTGACGTGAGCCGAGAGAGCCGAACCAACAAGGGAGCTAATAAAATGTGCCGGAAAACTCAAGTGACGTCATTAAAAATTTAACGTCTCCCCTTCCCCCGTGACCAAAACACAAGAAGAAGAAGAAAACGGAACATTACCTAAATACAGATACATACACAGATATAAACAAACACTAAACACATGGATACACAATTTCTACATGGAGAAAATGCTCACACTTATCCTCAATGCCAATGTGTACGAGTGTCCAATATGTCCAACATAGATGTATCCATAATCCATACATACGATACGTATCGTTGATATCGTAATATCGTACATGAAGTGTAGTTGAGGAGACTACAAAAGTACAGAGTACAGTTCAGTACAGAGTAGAGACTACAGGTTGCATGTTCTCTAAAAAATTTACAATCGGACAGAAAACTCAATAAATACATAATGCCGACAGCATTCATAAAATATATGACCAAGAGAAAGAGTGAAGCGACTGAACGAACGAACGAACGAACGAACACACTGAACACACTGACTGACGACGATGAGCAGGTAGCTGAAGCTGAGTAATCCTTGTTATCCTCCAGTAAAAAAAGTATAATTTAGCTTGCACTTAAAAGTTCAAACTCTACACTCTACCTACAGTCTACAACAGTGGTCGCCAACCTTTTCGAACGACGTGACACAGTGAAATTCGAATTTCTTGCCGTGACACCCATATGTACATAT